>PVLA01003224.1:0-222948 GCA_004027455.1 Hydrochoerus hydrochaeris | reverse complement strand
GTTATGGGTTCCCAAAGCCATGAGCATAGTTGCAGAGGAGAAACATACTGCTAGCTCCATCATTGTGCAAGCTCTCAGTGTGATGATGGCCATTGCTGGTGACTGGGCAGTTGGACAGCTTTGGGAATGATACCCAAGAGGCTTGAGTCTTATCAGAAGGGAGCGTTTTCTTTAGTGCCACAGTGGCTCCCCTCATCTTCCCCCCTGGTCAGTTTGCCGTCTCTCTAAGTCCTGCCCTGGGATACTGGTGTTTGGACAGAGGCCATTCACCTGGAAGCCACAGCACGAAAGATGATCCCACTGTATCCCTCTCAGCACAAGCTGGCTGTGCTTCTTAGCAGCATCAGTAACACTGTCTATAAAAAGCAATGTTGTTTTCTAGTTAGGAAAGTGTTCAGCAGCTACTGTATGGCAGCAGGCCTGGTCTCTGTTTACAGACTGACAAATTGACCAACCCAAAAGGAGTTTTGCGGAAAGCCAGAATGCTGTTCAAATAAAAAGCTTCTACTTCTTCCTTGTGTTTATCATACTATTTTTGTTTGAAAACAACTTTCTGTACACCTTCAACATCAGGAATGCTTTTGGCTACATTTCTTTCTAACCTACAGTAGCATTAATGGTTTTCTTGGCCTTGGCGTGAAAATCTTAGCTCTTGGGTATGTTCAGGGTACACTTCCTGGAGAGCTACCCACTGTGCTGTAGTCTATATGTAATACTGCACACTGCACTCCAGCTTGGGTGCCAGCTCCACCCACAGGCCAGCCCGCCTTTTATGGGAAACCCTGTGGTCCTCCCTATTGACAGATGATGTATCTAACTTAATCAGGAAGACTTTGGTTAAAGATGAAGATGACAAGGACAGTTGCCAGCAGCACAATGCACTGCTTCAGCATCATGATTTTGCAACTATTGTTATTGTGTATGACAGCTGTTACCGCTAAACACTGATTCCCATAACTCTGCCAAAGCTTATACTCTCCTAGGGTTGGTTATTTGCAAGTGCTGGGCATCGTCAGGGTAGGTGTAACCTTAGAAGCCACGTGGTATCCATGGTTACAAAGAGCAAGTAGTTGTAAAGTTCTGACACGAGAGAAGTCAGAAGTGGGCCTACACTTAGGGCAGTAAATCAGTTCATGTCTCACCAAAGGGAGGTTTGGAAACTTTTGTCACCATGCCTTTTAATTATTTGAGGGTTTCAGAATTCTCTGAATTCTTCTTTTACGGCGGTCCTGCCTTTTCTGGTGTTTTTTCTTTTCCCCTTGTTTTTTCTCCTATCCAATAGATTTTCAGTCATTTGTTTAGTATCATTGTTTTGTAAATAAAGATCTTAAAATTCCTTTCAAAATTAAGTTACCTATAGACCCAAAGGAAATACAGTATTTTTGAAGCCACAGGAATAGAAACAGCTTTTGTCATATGATGTTAAGTTTTTTTGGCATACGAATGATGTCTAAAATTCAAGGGAAGGAGGGAAAGGTTGTTCAGTACTTCCAGTTAGTGTTTTTAATTAAACCACCACATTTCACCCTAATGCTTAGCACTCCAGAGGTATGATTTTGACCCACTAAAGGGAACTGAGTCATTTTAAATGCTTTACCATTCATAATAAATAATATTGGTAGAAGACAATAATATAAGGTATAAATTCTCAGTTCAGTGAGAGCGCATTTATTTAGCATATGTGGTACCCTGGACGTGATTCTCATCACTGCCAAATCAAATCAACCCGCAAAAATAGCACAAAACAAGGCCAGTGATGGATAAAATCGAACAGCTTAAAATCTGTAAAAGAAAAAATGATAAAGGGAATTGTTTTCCCAGGATTTTTCAAAAGGTGAAGGGGTGAAGGTGTGCATTAGAATAATCTATCAAATAATCTATACAGACACACACACACACACACACACCAGTGCAAAAATGAAATTAATCTGACAAAATTTCCATTTAAGAAATTTGACCTGAGAAAAATTTGAGAAATCTATAGACATAATGACTGCACAAGGAAAAAACATGGCATAAATAGTTAGAATTCCTTATAGACAAAATCAAACTGATAAATAAATTGCTTTTAAATATCATTATCACCAGTAGTGATTAATAGAGATGTAAACATTCAAGAACATGAAAAGTACAGGTAGAAATTCTCTATGGTGAATGTGATCATTATGTTTATCTAAAATGTACCAATAAAATCTGCTTAAAAAAGAGAAAGAACATGAATGGTAACAGAATTTAAAATTATTTCGTGTTCTTCTCAAGGAATTAAATTGTCTTTGTGATCTTAATTTTAGGGATGGTTTTCTCACTTACAATTTGTCCATGTTGGTGTAATTCTAAATTAACAGCTTTTTATTTATGTTAAAACTCATACTTGAGGATCAAAGCAGAGGTCTCAAATTATCCTGCACTCGCTCACTGCCCCCACCTTTTGTGTTTATACCTGTGCATTTATGGTTCTTTAAAAAGTTAACTTTACCAAGTATTTCATATCATTATACCTCTTTGATCCTCTGAACAAGCTTATCAATTCATTCAACAAATGTTTATGGATTACTGTTACTACTAAGCCACTGTATTCATAGTTGAGTGTATTAAGAAAGAAATAAGGTAAATATATTTTCTGACTTAAGGAAATGACCTGGATAATTACCGTATTGTGCAGTAAGAATTTGTAATGGGGAAGTTCTAGATAGCACTAGAAGAGGATGTTCTCCTAGACCTTTAGGATCTAAAATTGCTTCCCAGAGAAACTGACTTTCCAGTAAGGGTTGAATAATTGGGTAGAATACAACAGACTTATGGAAAAAAGAAAATTAGCACCTCAGGTAGCAAAAATCATCTATTCAGAACTTAGATACTAAGAGTTTGACACTTTCACAGGATCACAAATTGGCCACTCTAAGACGAGAATTTACAGTTTCAGAAATGGTAAAAAATTATAAATAGCAAATCCTGAAGCCTCTGGAAATTCTGTTAAGGACTTCAGAGTTAACATGAACCCTCTCAGAAATATTTTAATTAAGATATTGGCAGGATCAAACTTTAATTTTAGAAAGATTATTCTAGCTGCATGCTAAAGATTGGTTCAGCATAAGGAATCAAGAAGTAAGTGACAAGAAGGAAGGGAAGGAGACCAAGTACCAAATTTGTACGATTATCTTGGTTAGAAATAAAAGTGGCCTTACTAGGGTGATGAAAGATGACCAAATTTAGAAGTACATCCCATACGATTCAGGGATAGAATAAGTACAAGGGGTGAAGGACTAAATAAAGTTAAGAAATGTAGGGTTTTGGTTTGAACACTAAATGCTAGATGGAGGACAATTGAGATAGAGATAATATATGGAATAGACGTAGTGCAGTAAATAAGGGATTTATGAATTAAGTACACGTGAGTGTAGATTTCAGGTTTATAACTGCTAGTGTTTGTGCTTAATCTCTATAAACCTCTATACATGGAGATAACAGAGTTCCCTTCCTGTTGTAGCTATTTTTGTTGCTAGGAAAAAACACTTGATACCTGCAATTTAAAGAAAAAGTTTATTGCGGTTCACAGTTTGTAGAGGTTTCAGTACATAACTGGTTAGCTCCAAAGAAGAAATAGCATGGTGGAAGGGGCGTGGCAGAGGAAAGCATCTCATCTCCTGGTAACCAGGAAGCAGAGCATGAGTGAAAGGAATCACTGGGAAGGGAGATACACACTTCCGGGTCATACTCGCAGACCGACTTCTTCGGGCCTGACTCCAAGTTGTGACAGCTATCACACCCCCATAATCCAATCACATTCCAAGCATGTGAGGCTTTGGAGGCCAGTTTACGTGTAAGCATTAACACTGCCCTATGTGGCTATGAAAATTAATGAACTGGATATCTAAAATCTAGACAAGTGCTTGGCTAATACTGTTAGCTTTGGGTATGGTTAGTAATAACAATAGTAGTAAAGATTTATAAAGGATGGAGAGGAATTTTTCCATATATGCTATGTAGTGCGCATTGTGATTTGTGAGCGACTTATTAAAAGCCTGGAAAGAGCCAAACTAGGAAAGTTGAAATGTTTGTCTTTTTGTAAACTTGCTCCCCTTGTTTAGTCAATGTTAACATGAAATGCCCTTGAAGTGAGAAAAGATTGCAATAATGTCCCTGGCCCTCGCAATGGAGGTTTTTTTTTTTTTTTGGCAGGGGGGTTATTTATTTATCTAAGAATATTCCTGAGATTTGCCCCTTCAAGTTTTAAATGAAGTGATTGTATTTTATAGTAAATCAGAAAGTTTTGATAAAGAATGCAATTTCCAAACAAAATAAACGTAGGATTCCATAATAATGTTTATGCATTAGGTTTTTCTCCATAAGATTAAAAGCAAAGAAAGTAGATGCATATTCCAACTACCGTGAGTAAAAAACTATAGCTACCAATCAAAAACCTGTTGGACAGACTGATATGGATATTTAAAACATAGATTTTACTATCAGGGAAATCATACTAGTCTAAGCCTTGATAAATTGTAACAGGCCACGGGGACTTGAGCCATCTCTTCACCTTCAAGGAATGATTGTTAAATAAGGTGATCTCTAAAAATCACATCATATAATCCTATAATTGAATACATCATATTACAGTCAAAAGTAATAGCCAAAACTAATCACTTCATAATTATTTTAGAACATCTTACTATAAACATTGGCCTTGAAATTACTGATGTCTTTGGAATCTGCATTGTGAAAACGCTGCATCATGATGTTCTACACTGCTTTTTCCTAATAGCATTATGTTGGTAATCTGAAAACAGCTTTCTTAATAATATGTACACAAATAAATGGTCAAAGTTAACCAACTAAAGCTTTTTTTTTAAAACTTTGTTTGGAGAACTAGTTTTTAAATGTTTTCCAGCACATTGTTCAGCAAACACACAACTCTTTTAGCAGGTTACTTCAAGTTAACGTGAAAGATATTGACTAAGTGCAAGACAATGAAACACAAACCACTAAAAAACTTTGCAGTTGTTCAGATCTTCATTAGAAGATAAAGTTTAGAATGTAGGAAACTTGGTTCAACTTTAAGGTGTAAGAAGACTGAGAGTGTATTTCATATGAAAAGTTTTTAAAAATTCTTTCAAAGTATCCTCTTTGAACAATGTCACAGAAAACAATTTTTTCTGTGTTTTAAAAACACAGTTTAAAATTAATAGCAAAATTGCAGTTGAGCCAGTATTTCAGCCTACTTGGCATAAAGATTATACATTTTAATAGTTTGGCTATTTTATTATTTTTTGTTTAATGCCTTTGAAGATGATATTTTTAATGACATATACGTTTACCAAGATTTGAGAGCAAAAAAGACTGGTGAAGAAATTTTCAGTAACATAAATTATTTGTGCTTTGTACATAAATCCCAGAATTATAAATATAAGAGACATTTCCAAAATAGAACTTCACTCCTTGAAAATAATGGCTGTTATTAAATTAGTCAGCGAGTATGTCTTGACTAAAAGAGTTGGCACCCTAATTTTTTCATGTGTTCAAAGAATGGTACGAGGGATAAATTCCATGAAACGTGAAGTGGTTTAAATATCAGCTCCAGTTGAATATGCTCAAAAGAAGATGACTCTGACAACATATACCTCCACAGAGGCAGTTAGCTTGGCCACAAATCGGTACTCATTGAGGTATCCAAAGTCAGGATTGAATTGCTATTGTCTTTACAAAGGAAGAAAAAAAATGATATTATGACAATAGCAAATGATAAAGGATGAGGTGAAGGAGTTAGTTTAATGTAAAGAATGGCTGACAGTGTTGGCTTATAAATGAATGTTTGGAAGGCAAATCATCTTCCAACAACTGCAAAACAAAGGTCATGTTTCTGCTGGTCAGAGGTGATGACCACAACGAGATGAAGTCTGAGAGTTGGACAGAGACTAATATGGATAAATCTGTGACCGTTCCATCTTTGCATCTATGACATTCATGGTGGTGATTGTGAAATAAAAAAACATCTTCAGGCAGCCTCCCTTCTCTGCCATTCTGTCCTCTAAGATTTTTTAATGAATACATCAGTGAGACAGTAGGAAACTAGTAGATCAGAGGTCTTACTACTTGAAATGATGACCTCTTCTGCTGTTTAAAAGAATAACCTTCTAAAAACAGAAAAGTGTGTTATATCATTAAGCTGTTAAAACAGATGGCCTAATTCACAGTGGTACATCATACAAGTATGGAAACTAGAACTAAAATAGACTTAGAAGGGAGGCTGGAGGAAGATGTTTTTCATTTCACAATCACACATGATCACACAATTTAGTTTTTAAGAGGAACTTGAAAAATATCAATTCATAATACTATTGAGCTATATCTTGTATTCTTTTCTTCTGTGATTATTTTAATGAGATTATAAGATTGTAGGAAAAAACAAACAACAACAACAAAATCCTTGTAATTTGAAGGCACCAAAATTAAACAGATCTAGTGGGAAATGTAAGTTGCCTATGCTTGAACTTCATTTAAAGCAGTGGCATCAAAGAGTCTGGGATATCACCACAGTGATGAAATCATTCTTGAAGCATGAAAAAACAGCCAGGAATGAACTGTCCTGGTGATTTGTCTTTGTGATCTACCTCACACGTTGGTAGGGATTGTAGCTCAAACTTTTCACTGAACTGGGGCGACTGACTTTTGCTGAAAAAAAAAAAAAAGCTAAAACAATTTAAGTTTATAGCCATAATAATTATTAACTCATTTGTGATTAAAAATTATCTAATTTCTCCTGTCAAGGAGGCAGCGTCACCCTTTGATTTGAATATTCTTTTCTTGCTGGTAAGCCTTAAGGAAAAGTCCAATTTTAAAGAATAGAAGTAGGTGTATGATTCAAGATAAAATATCATTAAGTGTTACAAATATATTCAGTTCACCAATGAGGTTGAAGTCCAATATTCCAAATCTTACAAGGCAAAACTAAAATTTTTTTAGATTTTTTTTTTAATTTTTTTTTTTTTGGTAACAGGGATTGAACTCATGACCTCACACCTACCAAGAAGGCACTTGGACCATTGAGCTAAACCCCCAGAAGAATATTTTTATCTTCTATTTTTCTGGTCTATGTTTGAAAAAGGACTTCGTTTTTAGACTCCACATGGCTCCAGACTTCCCCTATTGTCCAGAATGAGGGTCTAGGTAGAGGGGTGCAAACAAATTCATCGGGCAACTGAGGAAAATATTAGAATTTGCATTTGTACTATTGTTCATTGTTTTTCTGTTTTATGTATATTTTACAATGCACATAACATTTAACAGTATCAAATAGTATAAAGTTCAAGTTATGTGTTGTTCCCTGTTCTAAGAATGTCAAACATATTAGATTTTTTTTGCCTTGTAAGAAAAATACAAAGATTACTCATGTTAACTTATGCAGAATGAACAATCTGTGCCACATAGGCTGTCTGGCATGAATTTCTGTGTTTTTCACTATTGTACCACACTTCTTTTCTGAGGCACAGTCTTTCTGTGTAACTTACAGATGAGTGGATACAGATATATTTTCAAGAACTATTTATTGATAGGTACAGGTGAATCAATTTCTCAACCCTACACTGTTCTTTCTAATTTGAGAAATTCTTCTATGTGTCTTCAGGTATCCATGCTGTGATCTACTTCTTGTGTGCTTTTGTGTGTTTGTCTGATTTTGTAGTTGAAATGTCTGAGCCTAATCACAGCTCCTTCCTTAAAGCACACTGTGTGCGTCTAAAGTCAGAATGTGATTTTCTGATATCACATCAAATAAGCTTAAGGTCGCACTACAACAAGGTTTAATGTCAACCAGTTTAATGAGTGTCTTTTTTTTCATAACTGATTTGAAGACTGGTAAATTCTCTACTCTTCTTGCTTAATGTGCAAATATATATATATTTTTTCTTGGAGATATATATCTCCAAGCATGTGTGAGAGTTTGCATTCATATTTACCTTGCTGGTTTAGTTTATTCTCATTAATATCCATCACTCAGTCTCATAAGACAGGAGGCCTCAATTAAAGAGAGAGATTAGTTTCTTTCATCTAAGTATAGCAAGCATGCAGTGTCTAAACCTATTCAATGGGTCAGGAGTAATTCAGAAAATAGCATCAAGTGTAAGGAAGACAAACCTTTTTGAAAGTGAGATTTATTCCTGAAGGTATTTTAGCCACTGTACTTGGCATCTTGTTAATAAAAATATTTCTCGGGCTATTTTAGTTCTAGTTTCCATACTTGTATGATGTACCACTGTGACTTAGGCCATCTGTTTTAACAGCTTAATGATATATCACACTTTTCTGTTTTTAGAAGGTTATTCTTTTAAACAGTAGCTTGTGAAACTTGATCTTTACTTCTTTATTGCATCATTTTTAGTTTCAGTAAAATCTTCTGGATATCCCGGGTCTAATTTTACATTTTGCTCTTGACCACATACTTAAGATGGAAAGAACATAATAAGATTAAGATCAAGTTATTGTAAAAGAGTTTGGCTAGGTATCTGCTTGCCTACTCCAATTTGTCTTTGTTTTCTGTTCCAAATTTAAAAAATTTGGAACATTTTGAAAAAATTTAGAGAATTTTGAAAAGCTTACGGAACATGCTATTGAGGGGGTGTAAGTACTGTGCTGCTAGTTACGAAGAAAGCCACTTACAACTTGCTGATTGATTTGTCCTTTGGAATATGTTTTTCCAACATCTCTGAACTCTGTCAAGCCTTTGCAGTTTTTCTTGTCACTGCTATGTGATATGACATTGAATTAATTTGCTTTCGCTCAACTTTTATGCCACTATTGTCGATATTATTAACTCAGTGGACTAGACTCCTAACAGCTTTAAATAGCCCATTGGTTGTCATAGGAACTGATATTAAAGCTAAATATAATCTGTCTCTTGGATTTCACATTTAAATCACCGCTAATACTTGCATTCTTTAGTAACTGTCTGGACTCTTCATAGGAATTTGTACCATAAAAGTCCTTGAAATTTTAGATTTATTTGAGCAGTTAATTCAGTGATTCTTAGTTTCACTCCATTTATGACTTGTTTGGTCTGGTCCACTTCTATAGAATACATGCTCAGAGATCCCCAAGAAGGATACCTATTTAATTATTAGAGGGGGTATACACACAATATTTTAGTTTAAATATTTTTATTTATCCATCATTGGTATTATCGGTGCTACTTAGGGTTTTATTTATCTTTGGAATGTTTATGTAACTTTTCTAAAATGTTAAAATGTTAAAAATTAGACTCTGGGTAGTGAAAATAAAAGAGACGCATTATAGGACACACTATAGACAGATGACTAGAGATGGTTCCTGTTATCTCCTCTGTTTTCTGGGGCAACTTTTGTTCTTATAACTCCAGTGCAGAAGCTCAGTAAAGGGTCCACATTCTGCTTAATGTCTGACTATCCTCTTTCATTTCTCTCGTATCACTCCTTTTTTTTTTTTTCCAAACTAGGTTCACCGTATTAAGCACACAAACTTGGCTACAGGGCTAGAGGATCTTAGAGAGAAAGCTGATGACATATAACAACAACAAAAAACCCAAATACTTAAATATTCCCTTAGCCTTAGATTTGAAGCTGTGCCACCTCCTCCCCCCACCGCCATCATTATTTTTCCGGCCAGTAACTGTTGGAGCTGCCTGAAGTTCCTTCATGCTCCTGGGCTCTGCAGGTGTAGTTATCCCTGGTCTGGCTTGCCTGTCCCCCCCCCAGCTTCAAGGAGAAGCAGCAGCACTCTGTTATCAACAGTAGCTTATCTGTTGAATACGGGTGAAATATCCTGGATGTCAGTGCATCTTGTTAAAGTCTCCTGTATAACAACTTGGGGGTGACGCTCAGTCATTTCTCCCTTACAACAGCTATTTTTCTGTTCCAAATGTATAGTATCTTACTCAGCTCACTGGTCCTTCTCTCTTCTAGACGTGTTAGTTACTGAAACCTGCTTTCCTGTGATTCTGACCATCTCGCTCTCATCCAGTGCTTGGCTATGGAAATCACTTTCTTGTCGAAGTTCCTGCTTTATAAATGTCCATGCCTTTTAGTAGCAGCACGTGGCACCGTGGTAAACACACAGCAATAGAATGGTTTCTTTTGTAGCTTGTGAAATGATGCCACATAGGAAAAACGCCCTGCGTTCCAGTAGGACTTAGAAAACCTGAGTTAAAAAAAAACAAACTAGTTTCTCTGCTAGAGGACCCCAAATGTTCATGGTGTGCCAGTGATGAACATGGAGGCCAGGGGAAGAACAAATGCCTGCTTTGTAAATATTCCAAGACTTTCATTTAGAGGATTGATTATTTTGTTTAATTTAATTTATTTTTTTAAGCTACAATCTTCAAAGAAGGGTATGTGTAGCAGTTTATTTCTAAGCAAGCCAACCTTAATATCCTTCACCCTATGGGTACTTTTTGCTAAGCTTGATCTACCTGAGAAAGAGTTAACGGAGTTCAAGTTCTGTTTTCCCATCTTTATAATCACACTTATGGCTCAACAAATTTAGTCCTATTACTAATATGTTACTCCAGATGGAAAATTGTCTGCACACACAAATGAAATGGCTTTGGTGGGGAAAACACTGCGTGACTTTCAGGTATGAGTAACAGATTTTTCTGCGACTAAGGTAGTTTTCATTGTATTTTCTTTCAACAAAATTTAAGATTGGTGGTCATCTGATGAGTTACTCAAAATAACTTTTTGCTGTTGTGATAT
Organism: Hydrochoerus hydrochaeris; assembly: GCA_004027455.1. Lineage (NCBI taxonomy): Eukaryota > Metazoa > Chordata > Mammalia > Rodentia > Hydrochaeridae > Hydrochoerus > Hydrochoerus hydrochaeris. Next base: position 212,230 of record PVLA01003224.1, on the reverse strand, counting down.
GGCCCTGGGTGATTCTCTTCCTATTGCTCAGAAAACTTTCTAGGAATTAAAATTGTTATATTCCTACTTATGTGAACACATTTCTCAGTTTTTAATTAAAAAATGGAAACTAGAAATAAGTGTTATATTAATCCCTTGTAGCATTCTAATGATAACAGTTTGCAATCCAAGTACATGAATTAATTGGATAAAAATAGCTGCATCTCTTTAATAGATACATTTCTAATAAGTGCTTTTCAAATTATATAATATCCTTATACTTTCTAACTATATTGTATGGTAATATGTTTTAGTGATAAAGAACACTCTCAATCTCAAAAAACACATTCATATTTATACTCCATGTCATGTGAAAAACTGATTATTAAATGATTTTCATACACTTTACATGAGGATAAAATTCTGTGGAATAAAGTAGAATGAAGAATGATTCAAGGAGCTGGGGATTTAGCTCAGTGGCTCAAGCACTGGCCTGGTAAGCACAAGGTCATGAGTTTCATCCCTGCCCCCCACAAAAAAGCAAAGAAACAAACAAAAAAATGATTCAAGGAGAAAAGGAAACAACAAAATTTCTGGGTAATAAAGTGGATGGAGTTTTCATGTTTCCAGTAGTTATTGTTGAATATCAAATTGTTGTGTAGTTCATGGATATTCTATATTTTTGGTGGGGTGAGTGGGAAGAGACAAGGTCTTGCTATGTAGTTCAGGCTGTCCTCGAACTCACTATGTAGCCTAAATAGGACTTGAGCTTGTGACAACCCTCCTGCCTCAGCCTCTTGTCTGCTGAGACTATAGGTTTGAGCCACTGCTCCCCGCTCATTCATGGACATTCTTTTAAAAAGAGTGATATAATATAATGGAGGGGCAGTGGCAAATGCCTGTAGTTCCAGTTAACTCAGGAGGCTGAGGTGGGAGGATTACTTGTATCCAGGAGTGCAGGGCCAGCCTGGGAAACACAGTGAGAACTGTATCTAAAAAAGACAACAAACAAACAAAAAAATTGACACATTGCCATGAATCACCCTCAAAATACTCTGCTTTGAACACACTTATCCCATCTTTCTCTCCACCTTCTGAAGCACTTCCGGAAGTCCTCTTGCAGGTCTTTAGTTGTACTGTCATGGCAACCTCCATGTCTTGAATCAATTCAAAGTGTTTATTCTTACATGATTATTTTGACTTTGGGGAAGAGTGCCAAGGTGCATAGTGCCCTATCTAGTGGATGAGGTGGAGGAGAGCTCACAATAATGATTGTACCGGCCTCATTTTCCATTGGATGACACTTGGCATCGGCATTTACTGTATTTTGACCACATCCCGTAAAGTTACAGGAAGGAGAACTTCCAGGTCTGCTTCAGAAAGTGGCACGGATGTTGGGAATGTGTGTGTCTGAACAACAGGGAACTATACTGAAGGGGTTAATGACAATGTGCCTTTTATTATATATTTTTTTTAATTTAAACTCTATCTATTTTTATCACAACTCACAGGTGAAGAGTTTAAAATCGTCTAGGATATATGTGAATAAAAAATGTTTGAAGACCATACCTGTGTTAAATACTCTTTAAGAAGACTAATCTTGTATCTCAGCTTTCTTATCCTATTTCTAGCTAACCTGTGCTTTCTGAAGAGAGCTCTTGAACTAATTATCTTATCAAACATAGTAGTCAGTTTTGATAAATAAAAATAATTTTAGGGTTCCTGGAACACTTAAGTTTACTAGACAACAATGCCAGGCACAACTTTAGGCATTAAATAGACCACCAGTCACCAAAACAAATCCTTGTCCTCATGGACATTGAATGACGAGATGCTGACAGCAGCTGGATAAGGGAAATGTGAGAGTAGTAAACGGAAGAGCCGAAAGAGTGGTTAGGGCCGTGGAAGTTTCAATGAAATGCTTAGGGAAACCCTTCATGCAAAGCTGATAGTTCAGTAGAAACCATAAAAGAGCAACCAAATAGACATGGAAATATCTGGTGCAAAACGTTATCGGAAAAGGAAAATGTCCCACAAGTGAGATCCCATCAGATATTACTGAGGAAAGTGTCGGGGTGTATTGACTGGTGTGAGGCGTGAGAGAATAGGAGATAAGTTTGGAGAAGCAAGAACGTGCCATGCCATCTATCAGCATCGATAGGACTTTGGAGTTTATTCTGTGCTGGAAGCTATTTGGAGTGTTTTGAACAGATGCTACGGGCCACAGGCAAGTACCGTCACAATCAAGTTCATTTTCAAAGCTGAGCTTTCTCATCCCATCACTACGTATGTCCCTTTCTCTTTCTAGCTTTCTTAGCTTTAATTGTAACAAAACAATATTTTTTGTAGCTTGTTTTAAATAAGGATTTTTTCCATTTCCCCTCAAATTAAAAAAGTCAATCTAATTAAGCTACAGTAAAGAAAATAAATATTCTATTTAAAATCTAAACTAGAATAATTTCTTCCCCTAATGATGTATAATTACCCTTCCAGAGAATGGCTCTTTGTTTAGCCTGTCTTTTATAAGTATAAAAGGTGGATACTTGAATGTATGGTATTGTTGGGGGAAAAAAGAAGAAAATAGGTAAGCTATTCTAATGGAGAAACAGGCTGAGATTGGGAAGCAAGGTTTCCTGGGAAAGGCAGGAGAGACAAAGAGACAAAAGAGATAAAGCGTAGTGGGAGTTAATGCTGGTGACCAGCAATAAATTCCTGATGGAGTTGAAAGAAAGTAGCTGAAGGGGTTGGGGATTTAGCTCAGCGGTGTGAGTGTCTGACTGGCAAGCATGAGGTCATGAGTTCAATCCCTGAAAGAAAAACAAAACACAAAAAACAAAACAGCAAAACATCAGCAACAACAAAACCCCACTCATGTAAAGAAAGTGGCTGAAATAATTTTGGAGGCATGAGTGTTCAATATTTTATTTTACAGTGCTTTATGTAATAATTCTATGATGCAACTACGGTGTAACCTCTATTCCCAGATTTCCCCCAATTCAATATCGCTTACACATGCTCTAGTTTCAACACCTCTTGGTGACATCAAATTAAAGCAACTGTATTTCTACCTCTTGCTGTGGGGCATGAGGAAGAAAATGTCCATGGGAATGAAACAGATGTGATATCAGAGATTCGAGAAAAACATGGAAATGTGAATTAAAATAGACACACACACACACATTCACACACACACACACACACACACACACACACACACGCAACCCAAGGCTTGAGGAACTTGTGGGAATCTGAAGGGAGCATCAGTCTTCCCACTAGACTGAAGGAGAATGAAAGAAGAAGTAAAGGTGTTAATCTACTTTTGTATAATAGGCCACTCAGTTGAATGGCATCAGTTGACACACGAGCTGTACAAACATGTGCAATTTCTTGTTTCTAGAAACACTGCTTTCCAATCTCATTCAGCAGAAATGAAGGTCTCACAAGCAGGCCCACGCTCAGGCCTTTGAGAGACGCCCTGGAATGTTACTTAGCCTTAGAATTGTAATGAGTGGAGACAGGGAATGCAGGAAGAACAATCTGCAGGGCCAGTGGACGCCAGAGCGGAAACAGTACGGCTGTTAAACCAGCCTGCCACGTCTTCCTTCCTTCACTATTGAGAATTGGACCCAGGGCCTTCACCCTGAGGCATGTCACCAGTCCTTTGTCAATTGTATGTGTAATGTAAGACGGGGTCTCCTTAAATTAAGTTGCCAAATGGCCCAGGCTGAGGTCAAACTTGGGTTCTTCCTGCCTCAGAATCCCACGGTACTGGAATCACAAGTGTGCACCACCACACTTACATCCAAATTACCAGTTTTAACTACTCAAGCAAAGATGAAAGTTTTCAGAGAAATTTCACCCTAACAGGAATCATGAAAATCAAAGGGAAAGCGAGGAGGAAAGGATGGGGCCTTGGATATTTTCACGTGGAGAAGGTAGTGCAGCCTGTAGGGGCATGTGTCGACCAGATGGACAAATCTGAGGACTAACTGCCTAGGCCCACGTGTATTTCAAATACAGTAAACACACAAATCCGACCGTGTTAGCCCCTGGTTTACAAGTTCCTATTAGGTCCCCCTATTTGTAAAACACATCATCAGTCCCTTGATCTTCCTTCATTCCCTGGGACTTCTTGCAAGTTGTCTTTGCTCTGGGCAAACCTATTGGGGGCTCTTGCAATACCTGGTGCTCCTTCATGCTACCCTGCCTTACCCAGGGTTTGAAACCTTCTTTTTCTCTTTCAAGATACCACCTCTTCAATGCTAATCCTTTTACAATGTGTGGTATTTCAACACATTGGGAACTTCATTGGGCTGTATAATTTAATAAGCTGCATTCTTACAGCAGGTTGTTTGATCCCTATATGTCCCTCAATTTGTCTTCTTCTACCTTCCCACAAATTCACTTTTACCTTTTATTAAAATTGAGTTAAGGAGATTAGATAGTCTATTCAAGGTCCATCTAAAGCTGTGTTAAGAAAATACAGTTAAACCTGAAGAGACAGATCCGTAAAGATGATGTATGTATGGCTAACAAGCAAATTAAAAATGTTTCCCATCACTAAACATCAGGGAAATAGAATCAAACCACAATGACAATGGGCACTATTGAAAAGAAACAGAAAGTAAAAAGTGTGGTTGTGGAGAAAATTGAAAGCCTTAGTTGCAATATAAAATGATACTTTTGCTATGAACAGGAAGATGGCAATTCCTTGAGAAATTAAATATACAGCTACTCTACGATTGAAGGGTCCCACTTCTGTGGTGATATCCATGTTAGAAAGGGATACTTGAAGAGACATATATCTACACTTATGTTCATACCAACGTGATGCACAATGGCTGAGAGGTAAAAGCTATTAAATGTTGCATATACAGACAGTTGGTCATTATTCAGCCTTAAAAATGAAGAAAATTGTGCCACCTGCTAAATATGGATGAAACATGAGACTCATGTGCTAGTTGAAATAAGCCAGTCACAAGACAAATAGTGTATGATTTGACTTATACGCGGTAGTTAATGTAATAAAAGGGAATTGCTCTTTAATGGTATAGAGTTATGATTTTGCAAGGTGAAAAAGTTCTGGAGACTCACTGCACAGCACTGTGAGTCCACTTAGCACTAGTGGCTAAGATGTAAAAGGAAAAGAAGCACAGAGAAATTGTTAATTTTTCTTTGTTTAATTGAGACTTTTCTCTTACCTTGTCTCCTTCTAACCTCTTTTGATTCCAATCAGGAATTGTTCCAGTTGTATAATAATAACAATAATAATGGACAGTTTATCTCATCGTTTTTTCCACAAACGTGTCCTTTGAAGGCAGAATTCAAGTCCTAATCTCACTTACTTCTCCCTAGCTTTGTGATTAATGACCCAGGACCAGGGCTAAACACATTTGTTGACTAAATAAATGGATAATGAGCCTAAACTTCGGTCATTTGCATTATCATTTATCACTTTCAACCCATTTTTAATTTTTTTTTAAATGACTAAGTAGAGAATAAACCACCACACGATGGCGTCACCTTGAAGGACTCAGTCACATATGTGGCCCGCAGGAAGCTAACCTGCAAACAGGAGACTCAAGTTTCTTAATAGGAGAGACTTCAACTTTTTTTAAGAATGTTACCTGTAGGTGCCTGAGGTTGAATAACCAAATGGTTTCTCAATTTCACAAAGTAAAGGAAACCTGTCAAAGAAGTATTGAATGACATACTGATGATGTTAGATTTTTTCCCCCAATTTTAGACATTCTATTTTTTAAGACTTTTTTTTTTTAAGAAAAGTGGTTCTCTGCTTTCTTGCAAAGTGAAAATAGGTAACATATGACATGTAAAAATTATTTGCTTCCTTTACTGGGACATCACACTCACTTTGTGCTTCTGTTTTGTTAATTCTTCCTGTATGCAGACATGCAGATATGTTTAGCAAACATATGCAGATATGTTTGTCAAACTCAGAATTCAAGATTATCTTCCTGTCAACACTTGTGCTTTACCACCAAAATGGAAGAATGTCAGTAATCTTATTTTGCAGGGAAGAGCACAGAATGTGTGTTGATTCACTTGTTAATTTTATGTTTTTCTCCCATAAATAGTTTTAAACATTTGGTGTCATCTCAAGTTCACTGGATTATGAAACGATATCCAGCCAGTTCAGATTAATATAAATATGCAAAATTGTTCTTAGATGTTTCTCTTGTTATTTTTTCTGTAGGGCCTGTGTGTACGTTATCATATTTCATGTGAAGAAAAAAAATTAATGCCTTCCACAATGAAATATATTCTGTTCTGAAAGAGGGTTGCCTGAATATGTTGGAGAGTTTATTTGGTGTTTATTATAAGAACATTTTATTTTTAACTGATTCTGCACCTTATGAGAATCTGGCAGTTAACAATTCTGTGTTTCTTGGGTTTAACCTCCCTTTCCATCACCCCTCTTTTCTTTCTCTTGATATGTATGTGAACCTGATAAAAAAATGGCGCCATCTTAATCTTGCACAGCTGCATTGAGAAGGCGCTTGTGTGCAGAGGGAAGAACAGCTGTGGTGAGGAAATGGAAATGATAGTGACAGTTACAAGGCTCTGGAGAGTCTGGTTATGGTCACTGCCTTCATTTCCTGCTTCTTTCGCATCCACCACAAATTGAAGTAACGATAAGCATAAACAACATTCAAGTACCAGGGAGACATACATTACTAAGTGAATCAGCTATGATTATTTTCTCTATATATTTAGATGGGATTAATTCAGAGACTGGTTACTTTTTCAAGATGCAAGTATTTCTTTCAACTAATAAGCAGAGATAATTAAAATTCATAGTTTTTTCCTTATGTTTGTTGTGCGGGTTTATGTTTGTCTGTTTGGTCCTTGGCATTTAATGTGTGACTTCTCACACCTAACACCTGCTCTACTAATGAGCCCCATTCCCAGCCTCTCCAGTGAACTTTTTAAAGATGTCGATGTTCTTTAGCTTTAAGTTTAATTTTTTCCTTCCAAACATCTGGTGTCTACTGAAGCGTGTTGTATTAATTTATGGAGAAGCTAAACATTTTAGTAAACTTTTCGAGAAGCAATGAGCAATTGAGGTGTGATCATGATAACTGTCCTTTTGGTGACAGTAACATAAAACTTGCATTATGGGTGTTATGTGTTAGACCACATATGTGGCCCAGAGTGCCACATGCTCCGAGGCGGGGCTTTTAAAAGATGATTGGATTATGCAGCGGTGTAGCTGGCTTGCTGTTAGGGGAGGCAGCTGTGTCTCCAGCCCCAGCTCCTCCCGTGTTTGTCTTCTTTCTCACCACCGTGATGTGAGCAGCTCTCTTTTCCCAAGTCCTTCCACCCTGCTGTCTTTACCTTTAAGCCAACTGATCATGGACTCAAACTTCTGAAGCTGTGAGCCAAAACAAACCTATCTTCTTTTAAATTGCATATGTTACTTATTGTGTCTCACTGATGAGGAAAGTGACAAAAGTTTATTCAGCTCCAGTAGAATGTAGAGGTATGACTTGAGGGCTTACAAGTCGAAATAGATAAGGCCTTATGCTTCTTCCAGGTGTGTAAGAATAAAATGCCTACAGTGTAGTGGAACTGCCTTAGTCAATTTTCTCATTGTTGGCTCAAAATACCTAATTCCTTATATTAAAGGAGAAGACATTTATCTTGGGCCACAGCTTGTAGAGTTTCCAGTCCACAGTTGGCTGGGTCCAAGGCATGACAGCATGGCAGAGGGATGTGGCAATGGAGGAACAGTCCATGGCATGATGGCAGGAGGCAGAACCAGAGATCGAAGGAGGAGAGAGCAAGATGGACCCTCCCAGGCCATGCCCCGCTGAACCACTTCCTGGTACCAGGCTTCATCTTCCATCATCGCATTGAGCTATAGACTCCTCAGCAGGCTAAATCACTATGGGGTATCACACTCCCATGATCCAGCGGTCTCCCCATAGGCCAGCCTATGACCACATAAGGCTTTGAATAGACATCTAGAGACAAAATATAAGGGGAACTATTCTAATTTTGAAAAATACAACGGGGCACAAAATACATAAAGTCGAGCTTCTTTTGAAGCTTATGCTTTAGTGAGGAAATAATAGACACAGAAAAGTTAGAACAAGACAGGTAACTTCTAACCACAGTAAGTACAGTGCAGTATAGAAGCAGGCAGTGAGACAGAGCATGGCTTTGCAAGGGACAGAAGGATCACTTGAGATGGAGTGACAGAAGCAGGCTTTGAATGTGGTAACAGTGTGCTCCTGTGGTCTAAATCCTGGTCATGAGCTGAACTATGTGAAAAATTTTGGTGGGTACCTGAGGGAGAAGGTAGATAAAACAGCAGGTTGGAAAGGTCCTGAGGTACAACCCGCATGAAGAATCCTAAGAACAGAAAAGCAAACATCTTGAACAATTACCTTGAAGATAACAATAAGCAAAATAACAACAATTGCTAAATTCCTAACATCTTGTTTTGAAATCCTGTATCACCGTTTTTTTGTTTGTTGTTGTCATTTTGCTTTTGCTGTTGTTTTTTAATTCTTTGCTTCTTGATTTTTCTGTTTTTTTCTCTTTAAAATAAAAAAAGAGTAATAAGATCCAAAATGTACATTTAGATATTGTGAAAATGAAAGGGTAAAAAAGTACTCAAATGAAAGAACAACTGGGATAGGAGGAAGGAGAAAAGAAAGGAGGGAAGTGATTATGTGTATATAGAAATACACATACGTGTGTGTATGTTTGTATACAAGATAGAGAACTATACTACTGATCTCTGTAAGTTAATCAAAAAGAACAGTTTGTATTTTCATTGTTTGATTAAAAAAAGAAGAAGAAAAGCAAACACATGGAAACCAAAGTCACCATGGGCATTTTAGGGCTCTGTGATGGATAACAGAAGTGGGAAGCTTTCAGCAATGTTTAAAGAAGGGATTAATTATTGAATTTCAATTGATGCTTCAGTTTTATTTGCCTTACTTCCTGTAACAAGAAGGACCCACAGGGGAAGAAATAATAAAAGCAAATCCACACATTAAGAAGTGATCAGTATGTCTAAAGTGAGATGGGAAATGGCCTGAAATGCAGAGATATTGGTGGATGAAAGTCTGAGTTCAACTATACGGGACATAGACCCCATCTTTCAGTGGGAGGAGGAGTAAAGAGTTTGTGACTACATTTTTTTTTTTATTTGAGAAAAAAGACACAGAAAAAAACAAACAGCAAAAGAGACAAACAAACAACAACACCAAGCCTGTGACTACATTTTAAAATTGTCACAACATCTTAATTTTTTAAAACAAGGCCCTGAAATTGCATTTTAGGCCACTCAGGCTACTGTAACACAGTGTTGCCCACAGTAGTTATTTCTCCTAGTTCTGTAGCTCAGACAGTTCAGATCAGAGGCTGGCGTATTTGCTGGCAGGGGGGACTTCCTGTGCTGTCTGTCTCCTGAGCTCTTTTGAGGAGCTGGAGCCCTTCCTAAAGGTCCCACCTCCTGGTACCATCACAATTGGGGATTAGGGTTCAGCAGACGAATTCAGGAGTCCACAAAGGTTCAATCCATAGCAAAAGGCGCTTAGTTTATGAAAAAGCAAGAGACAAATAAGTGAAACTTCTAAAGCACCACGCCATTCACCAATGGCCATCTCCTTGCCTGAATCTAGCATGGATAGACCCACGTGGTTGGTTGCAGGTTTTCAGCCCGCTGCCTCCTATGGGCAGAGAGTAACTCTGGCTTTTTAATGGGTTCCCACACAGGGATCCACACTGGTGTGACATCCTTTGCTCACCTCTGAGGGGAGAAGTACAAAGATTCAGGGTTTGATGTAATGCACAGCTGTAGCACAATGCAGCATTAGTGAGGCTCCCTCCCCCTAATTCCCTTCCTGACCCCAAATCTCCAGCACGTCTTTCTGAGACGTTTTAAAGTCCCCCACCCCCACTCTGTATATAACCATAATAGGCCATGGGTGACGTCTTACAGCTTTTCAACGGTGTGAAAGTCTGTTTTCTTGCTGTAGAAAGGCCAGTTTACAGACCCCCTGTTACCCATTGCCTTCTGTGGTTGTAACTTACTAGATCGGGATTGGCTACACAAAAGAAAAACAAAGAATAAGCTAGTGAAAGTTTCTTTTTCTTTTTTTTTTTCAATAAATGAGTGCTTTGTTCCTGACCCTTCTTTCTTGCTGTTTATAGGATCATCTCAATCTGTTTCTCTGAAACAAGGTACCCTGTAATTACTCACAGTCTTAATAAACTGTGGAGAAGTTACAAAGATTAAAAGAATTAGTCAAAAAGATTAATTTAAACATAAAGTTAACATCTGAGTTGCAAGAAATTGTGTTAACCACAAGTATACCATTTTTGTCTAAATTATTACAGTGATATTAATTGAAATTATTTTACCAAAGCAATCTAGCTCTTCAGGAAATAAAAAAAGATTTTAAATATGGCTTTGATAAACCTAATATTGTGTTGCACTTAAATAAGTTGTTGTTTTTGATCAGATTTACAGTTGTTCTGATGCTCGAGAATTATATTTTGCAAATTCAATCCAAACTAAACAAAAATAGATAAAATTCAGATCCTATTATTTATGTGATATGAACTTCTAGTCACTCGAGAGCTTCTTTTATTACTGTAAAACAATATAATTTTAAATAAGCTCTTATTTCAACTAGGATTTTTCATATTGTTAAAAATGTAATTCTTTTTGATTCTGAATTCTATGCTGTCTGAATTATTTCCTTGTGACTACTGTGTACCAAATCCATACAGAAAATGGTCTTCTTTCATTAATGTATTTTTCTAAACTTTAAAATGTGATGCTTTCTCTGACTGTTCTCTGAAACATGGTAAGAAGGCTGAGGCAGGAGGATCACACATTTCATTGGGTCTTGGTAATTTAGTGAGACTCATCTGAAAATTAAACAACAAAAAAATGTAAAAACCTTGGAAGATGGCTCGGGGCAGAGAAGCCTGGGTTAGGTTGCCAGAACTGAAAAGCAAATAAAGAAAAAAAACAAAACAAAACAAACAAAAAACAACAATAACAACAACAACAACAACAGCAAAAAAAAAAACATGAGAGACTTGCTTCTTTATATTATGGGCTTTTGCTGCTACTTTCCTGTCTTGTTTTTATGTTTTTAATAAAATTTCATCATTTGCATTGTACAAACTTTTGCATAATGTTAATTATTCTTTCATATCTTTCTTATGCTTTTAAATATTTAACAAACACATATGAACTCTCAAAGTCTGACACTCCTCTCCCAGGCACTATGGTACATTTACACATTGAGTTCTGCCTCCTCTCTCTAAAAAAGGTCCCCAGCTAGATCTTTAGCTGAAATACTCTTCTACCCTTGTACAGCTTGAAGGGTCCACAGTCAGCCCCTCTTGTCTAGCAAGGGTTTACTTTTTCTTGTGTCCAAATCATCTTGATGGTAAGAAACCAGTTCAGAGATATCTTGAAGAATTAACATCACATTATAACATTGGTGAAAACCCCAAATCTGTTCTAGACATTTGGTAGCTGAGGATCCCACAGCATAGCAGGAACATCTATTAGTACTGGCTGTGAGCATCAAATAAGGGATGGGGAATCTTGTCGCTCTTCCAGACTGTAGTCCCACCCTCTTACAAGTGTTGAGCTCTCAGAGATTCTCTGGCTTTTCATCTATGTATCCACATGTATTCGTTTTCTTTATCACTTGTTCCCAGACCTTAGGTTTCTGATTCCTTCCTGCTACATTTTTTCATGTTGCTCTTGGAAACCTTGATATGTTTTCATATTATAAAAGAAGCAAATGGAGGTGTTCTGATGCTCATGCAAGTGACTGACTGTGTTGCTGATCTTCATGCATGGGAATGTGTTCTTCTTTCCAGGCCATGCCATGCTAAGTAACTGAATCATTCTACACTTATTTTGAGGAACTCATTATGAATCACCTAAGTCAACCTCTTATAGCTGTTAGCAGCTCCTTCTAACAAATGGGTATAGGTATATAGTATGCAGACTATTCCTATTCTGATAGGTGAGATTGCAAGATACATGAGGGGAGGTTGGAAAATTGCACTGTTGTGGTTTATGCTTGGATGGTCGCCTCAAGCCTAAGTAATGCAGTCACGGAGGTGGCTGAATCTAGTATTTGTGGTTGGTTTGTTGTCTAGCACTGGGATTGGTGGTGTGAGTGCTGCACCCACCCAGGGGTGGAACCAGCATACAATATAGGGGAGAGAAAGAGGTGTGATTTTCCCCCTCTTTTGTTCTTTAGTTCTTGTCACTTATGGCTGCCCCTCAGCCATGCCACCTTGCCTTGAAGCCAGCTGGTTATGGACTGAAACCTCCCAAACTGTGAGATAAATAAACTTGTCCTTCCCTAATTTTAGACATCAAATATTTTGTCTCAGCAATGAGAGAAAAGTAACCAAGACATGTACCCTCGGGGAGTACACTGATGTAGGTGTATTTATATCTGTTAGCGTGGCCTTTCAGTAGCTTGAGAACTGATGTTTTTGAGTCAGCTGTTAATGGGAGCAAACTTGGACTCATAAATAACTGGAAAGAAATCACCAAGGTGTGCTTTGCATGCAAGTGGTGCTCAGTGTAAAAAAAAAAAACAAAACCCTCAAAATCTGCCAATCAGCATAAAGTTCAAATTAATATTAGGAGAGGGTTGAAATGTAAAGCGTGTAGAGCATAGAGCAGGACAGTGAAATGGATGAGCTTGGAGAGAGCTGGCCACTGAGCCACGGGGCTTCCTTGAAGTTTACCCCCATTGCTCATTAGTTCTTCCTAAAGGGAGAAGCTTGATTTAGCCTTACCTCAATTGCCCCATCAGCAGAATGGAGGTAAATGGGCAACTACTTCATACTACTGTTTGGAGTATTAAAGCAGGTAGTCTGTAAAGTCTTGAAGAAACATGTGTGCATGCAGCTAGACCTGCGTCGATGGTTGCAACTATTATTTATATTGGTAGATAAGTGGGGTGTGACAATAACTAAGTGAACTTTTAACTAGGTAATGAACTATTTTAACACATTCATTAGCTTTATTTTTTATTAGTACATTTGTAGTGCATGGTTACTTCTTTTGTGTGGAGTTGGTACATGTACATGACAAATCTTAATTCTTTTTTTTTACCCCTTTTTCCTCCTTTTTCTCCCCTCTCTCTCCATGTGTTGATCCCTTTCCCACTTGAGAAAGATCTACCTTCTTACTTCTTATTATCTTTTATTTTGATATTTCTAATTTGTGTTTCTCAAATAAGAGAAATCATGCCATTTTTAAAGCTTGCATGTCTGATCTATTTCACTTAACATTATGGTCTCAAGGTGCACCCACTTTCTTACAAATGATGCAAATTTATCTTTCTTTATGGCAGGATTATACTCCATTTTTTGTAAATATCACCTTTTCTTTATCAACTCAACCATTGATGGACATGTAGTCCACTTCCAAGATGTAGCTATTATGAATTGTGCTGGTATATACATGGGTATGTAGGTTTCACTGTAATATTATGTTTGTAACCCTTTAGTAAAGACACCTAGATAAGGAATACATGAAGCAAATAGAATTTCTAGTTTTAAGTTTTTGAGAAGTGTCCCACTGACTTCTATAATAATCATGTTAATATATATTCCCACCAAAAATGTAGAAGGGTTCCTTTCTCCCTGCAGCCTCTCCGGCTTTCATTACCACTTGATTTCTTGATCATGGCCATTCTTTCTGGGGTAAGATGAAATCTCAGTGTGGTTGTAATTTGCATTTCTCTATGGCTAATGATATAGAGAGCATTTCTTCATGTTTTTTATTTGTACTTGTTCTTCTGTGAAGTATATATTCATTTCACTTGCCCATTTTTTGATTGGGTCTTTTTTTTAGTTTTTGAGTTTCCAAATTTGTTCTTTATATATTCCTCTGTCTGAGGAATAGTTGGAAATTTATTTCCATTCTGGAGGTTTTCTTTTCTGTAGGTTTGTATCTTTTGTTTTGCAAAAACTTTTTAATTTTATATGATCTCATTTCTTGATTTTCAGTACTATTTCTTGTGCGACTGGGGTTTCGTTCAGAAAATCCTTGATTACAACTATGATTTCAAAAGTTTTTCCTAATTTATCTTCCAGCAGGTGGTTTCTATTTTAACATTTAGTTCTTTGATCCATTTTGATTTTACTTTAGTACGTAGTGAAAGATATGGGTCTGGATTCAAACTTTGGCATGTGGATAGCCAGTTTTCCTGACACCCTGGCATCAAGAAGGCTGTCTTTCCTCCAGTTTTGACCCATTTGACAAGTTGTATTTACTTGGAGTTATTTCTGTTCCACTGATCCTCACTTCTGTTTTTGTGCCTTTTCCATGCTGTTTTTAGCATAATAACTTTGTAACATAACTTTTAATGCAGGATTGTTATGTCTGCTACTTTTCTCTTGTTACCCAAGATTAGTTTTGCTATTCTGGTTCCATATACTTTTTAGGATTGTTTTCTCTAATTCTATGAAGATTGCTGTTTGTATTTTGGTTGGAATTTTGTTAAATATGTGTATCAATTTGGAACTATGGACATTTTGACTACATTGGTTGTGCGTATCCTGGAACAGGGAATATCTTTCCACTTGTGGAAGCATTTTTGAATAGAAATAAGCATAAATTAAAAAATATATATTTGCAAAACATGCTACCACTGTGCACCTTCCATTTCATAACTTGCTTTTGTAATTTAAATCAAATCTTGGACATTTTTCTGTGTAGAATATATAAAATTTGGGGTTTTTTTTCAGTGTTTCCTACAGTTAAAGAAAAATTCTGAAATCATTTAGCCTATCATATTTCCATAACATAACTAATTAGACTTCTTGCAAGGACCAATTTTCAATTCCTTAAAATGTCCACTGTGCAACCTTAAACAATGTCTTAATTAGCACTTGGTTCTTTTGTCACTGTTACTATTTTTATAGTGATTCTCTTTCATGAAAAGAGAAATTTGCTTTTGTTATTAGTAATACCCTAAATTATTTGTGTTAGCTAAAGATTAAAACCTGTGTAATCACCTGAAATATTGTACACAGAAAATAGCATAATTAAATAGAGTAATCTTTTAAAACCCAGTTAAAATAATGGATTAAACACATACATTAAGATCATAATGTTATAAAGTTGCAAAAATGATAACTAGAATAGCAGAGGAGATGCCAGTAAATAAATCATTGGAAGATAAATGACAGCTGGCCGACATACAGCGGAAATAAAGCTGAATTCAAAGCCAGTGTTTCTAGAACAGGGAAAAAATATGATTTACAACACACACACAAAAAAAATCCTTATTTTCCATCAGTAAATATTTATAAACTTCCAGCACTAACTCGTTCTGGAAATGTTATGGATGGCAAGGCCAAAAAACTGGGAGTCTTGGTTGAAATTGTGTTTAAAATGAAATCAAATTAGGAGTAGTGGTATATGCCTGTAATCTCAGTATTCTGGAAGGCTGAGACAGATCGCAAGTTCTGGCCTAGCCTAAATGATTTACCAAAATAATGAGATGCTGTCTTAGAAGATAAATTTTTAAAAGGGCTGGGGATGCAGCTCAGTGTGGAAGTCTTAAGTGTAATCTTCAGCAGCAAAATAAATAAATAAATAAATAAATAAATAAATAAATAAATCACTAATTCTGTCTCAGGATGCTGCATAAAGATCACTCCTCCCAAATCCTGATAGAAGTATTGTATTTTTAGAAGAGTAAATGGAGGATGCCTTTTCAAAAACTATGGGGAAGAAAGAATCTCAAATATATTGATTGGTACCAGCACTGCCTGAAAAAACCACCCTGCTCACCGTGATATAATGAAGATCACAGTTAACAAATCTCATTCGGCAGCATAAAATTGCCAATCAGCTGCTTAGTTCTACTTTCAAATTTGAGCATCCGCTATGATCACTACGTATTTAAAAAAAAAAAAAGCATCTAAGATGAAAGATGGAGGCAAGTATAAAGAAGCAAAAATGCAGGAGCTCTTGACAATTAAAATCAGATATTTCTGAGGGGAATCTCAATAGGAGATTTGGAAATTGAATAAGTCTCTCGGAAAAGAAGAGCAGAAAATTAGTGGGAATCAGGAGAACACAGAACGAAGTCTGTTCCAGGTGGGCTATCTTTGAATAATAGGAGGTCCAGAAAAATATTAAGAATAAAACTGGAAAGTAGTTATCAAAGAGATACAGCAAGAATGTTCACAGCATTCAAAGGGAAGCACAGGACAGAAGTAATGTGAGAATGAATCGCAGTGATGAGGGGAAGGGCCATTCGGAGCTGGCAGCAAGTGCCACAGAGTGGTGAGCTAGGAGCTTTGGACTGGGCTGTCCTCAGCAAGAAGAACTGAATGAAATAATAAAGTTAGTTCTATAAACTGAGAGCATTAAGCATTCTGACAAAGAAGTGAGAGTTCCTGGAAACTATGTAAAAAGGGATCAAACAAGAACGTTTTGATTTACTTCAGAGAAACTCCCAAGGACAGTAAAGAAAGGGAAAAAAAAACCAGTTTCCAAAATGGCTCAGCAGTGAATAGTATTGTAATTCTGTAAACACTACGTGGTGATTAAATGAAAACTATATTAGAACTGTATTTGGGAATATAATGCCTTGGAATCGTGTTGTTTATGTGTCTGCATTTTCTTTTTAATTTGTGGTGCAGGTGTTGAGGCTGGAAATAAAAGAGGGTTAATTCCATTTTCCCCAATGGAAAGACAATACACAGAGCCTTAAACATAAATGTAGAGGTGACACGTGGAAGTCAATATTATAAGATATGCACAAAAGATTGAAATGTATTCCCTTGGGTAAGCAGGCACATGTTCATGTGATTGTGGGTAGTGTTTATATTTTAGAAAAAGAAATCTCTTCAAGTG
This sequence comes from Hydrochoerus hydrochaeris, assembly GCA_004027455.1. Classification (NCBI taxonomy): domain Eukaryota; kingdom Metazoa; phylum Chordata; class Mammalia; order Rodentia; family Hydrochaeridae; genus Hydrochoerus; species Hydrochoerus hydrochaeris. The sequence continues at coordinate 195,348 of PVLA01003224.1, read as the reverse complement.
ATTCAATACTAAATTATACATACAATTTTGATCAGAATTTATGGGAACAAAATGGGTAGTGTTTCTATAACATAATACTTGCAGCATATTCACAATTAGAATAAAAAATCATAGGAAAATTATTTATGAATCTCACTTACTTGTGAAAAATAATGGCCTTATTTTCTACTCTATTATTCTGGAATTTTATAAAATGCCACAAGAAAAAAAATATCATTATTCTGTACCATGTATTTTAGTGCTATTTGCTCCCATATTAATTGCTTTAAGAAATAAGAGTGAAAATACCAAATAATTATTTTATGTGTGATTGTGGTACTAGTCACTTAACCGAGGCCTTCCCACTGAACTGTATTTCCAGACCTTTTAAAATTTTTTTGACACAGGATCTTGCTAAATTGCTGAGCTATATAGATCAGACTCGGATTTACAATCATCTTGCCTCAGTTTCCCATAGTACTGGTATTACAGGTATGTACCTCCATGCAAATACCTTTGTATAAGTAATGTGGGCAGTGTTTGTGTTTTAACAAACAAAACTCTTCAACCATTTGATACTAAAATATACACATAATTGTAAATGTTCTCCTTTGCAACACCAAATAACCCTAAAAACCTATCTTCTGGATTGAGCATCCACTTTTAAAGTTTAGGTGAGTAGAATCAGAAAACTCTCAATATTTTCAACAAGCGTATGTAGGGCAGGTTTCCTCCAAATAATCCAAGTTCTACACAGACACACACATGCGTGTGCATGCTTATCCACACACACAGGGTCCTATTTGGACTCTTATGGGTATAACAATTCCTCATTTCAGTTGATTCAAGTAAATTTTATGAAGAAAGCATCTAGTTAAAGTAATTGGGGAAAGAGTATGAATACTTAGCCATCGCCTTCCTCAGGGGTCGGTGCTTTCTGCGGGGTTGGCTAAGTGCTCACTGAAGGGGCGATCAGAAGGAGAGTAGGAATTTAAAGGCCTCTACCTTTCATCTTTCTTTCTGGGTAACTTAGTTTTACTTAACACTTCTTAGTTGCCTGTATTCTAGAACAGATAGTGCCCAGTAGCAACCATTATTAATTCATCTCTCTCCCTGATTAGTACAAAGACTGTTCGCATGCATCTTCTGTCCTCTACCACGTATGTTCTTTCCATTTTCAATTTGTTTCTCTTACAGTTGGTGTGTCCACAACGATAGGCTCATTCCATGGTGCCGTCCTAAAGGTGGGCAAGAAATGTACTCCTTAAACCCTCTTACATATCTAATTACTTTTTCATTTTTATTATTACGGTTTTATTGACTGCGCATTAACTTAGCAGACTCCTATAACCCAATTCGAGAAAATGAACAATTCTGCCACAGTATTGTTCCTCTTGAAAAATGTTTCTGACCTAGAATAGCTTCTATGTTCCCATTACTTTTGGTGAAATCACTTTGTTTTATCAGACATTCGAGTGACAAGGTTAGAACAGTGAATGTGCCCGAGATGTTGTAAGTACTGAAATGTTTGGGGAAAAAAAAATTGCTGTTGCACTTCAAGAAAAAAAAAATGTATTCCAAAAAAAAATGATGATAAAAAAATCCATCGTTTCAGAAAGTGAGGATGCACCAGGAGTGATGTATGTGGAAGAAGAACAAATTTGCAAGAATATTGTTTTAAACACTTTTATTAAAATAATGACTTTTACGCAGGCTAATTTAATTTAGAATGATCTGGCTTGCTAAGCATTGAAGATATTTTCTACAGTAATATTCAGCATCATTTTATTATTAAGTTAATAATAAAATAGTAATTTGACTTAGAGATCCTTTTGGAGTGAAACCCCTTGAAATACTAAAAATTAATGAAAATCCTCTTTAATTAAAGTTATATGCATATAAAAGAAGCCTTTTCTGTCTCACATAAAATTCATCAAAGGACTTTGCTTATCTTCTTCCATGCACAAATATTTTTTGGTAAGATTGACTCTCTCATCTGCTATAGACAGGCTAGAACTTATTCTATGCAATGTACAGTAATTTACATTAGACCTATGCAGGTAGACACCTATACTGAAATATTTATCATTCAAATGTTACTTTTCCTCAAATCAGTAATACTAGTTTATGGAGTAAATGCTGTAAGACAGTTTTTGCAACTCAGTTCAGCAGTTATCAGAATCATTTTATTATAAATTTTGCCTTCTACCAAAATTAGTATCGTCATAGTTACAGAACATGCCATATCCCCCCTTGCTTGCATGAAGTTAGGCCCTCCATAAAACTTTGAGTGTTATGAATAGTTTTGAGAGCATTCAGATTTGTGGCAGATAATACATGTTTGAAAATTACCTGGGAGCAGCTTGGCTATGTTGCATAATCAATGCAGGAAATGGGATATTTGGTAAAATAAAAAAGATCCCAACAGAACTAGTTCCAGTTCATGTAAAATAAAAATTTTGCTATTCCTTCTTATTTTGGACTTTGTAGTTTATGGTTTGCCTTTATTTTCCATTCATTTAAAAGTATTTTCCTAAATCATTTTGTATTATTTGGGATCCTCTGGGTTAGCCATCTTTCACTAAAAACAGGATTTTGTTTTGGTTTGTTAAGATTTATTTTGTTTTTGCATCATTAAGCGGGAAGAAGCCAGTAGATGCATTTCCTGTGTGTCCCTGGGCCTTTTCTTCCTAAAACTGCTGAGCTTTTAAGTCTTTTCATAAACCCCTTCTCTGAATAAAACACCCTTTTGGGAACAGGATGTTTGCACATTTATTTGGAGAGGTCTAGAAGGTAATCGAAGCCACAAACATATTAATTAATAATGTTGATGGTTTTATTATTGCTGAGGGGGCAACCTATGTCTTTGTGAGCACATGTGAAATTGAGTTTCTTAGGCTGCAGACCTCCTTCAGAATTACGCGGGGCATTAATGAGATCCTTTCTGCTCTACCGTGCTTACCCAGGGAGCTGTAAAGGAAGACAGCACTATGCCGTAGTGAGGAGGCCGTGTTAAGCTCCTGCTGAGTGCAGGGGGAGCATGATTTTGGTGCAGATACAACCATGAACAAAGCTAACCAGCCAAAGCTTCTCATAGAGAGCACATCCATATATCAGGCAATAAACAAACACAGGTTTCAATTTCTGGTATTGACAAGTACCCCAAGGAAAATTAAAGCAGATAATCTGACAATCACAGACACCTGCTTTGTTTAACAGGGTGCTTCAGGAAGCTACTGGGATTCAGTGACATTTAAGCAGCGGCCTGAATAGAGTGAAGAGGAAGGGGACCAGCAAATGTCACAGACCCTGAAACTGGAAGACTGTTAATGTGTGTGAGGGAAGTCATTCTGGCTAGAGTTCTGGGACAGAGACAAGAGTGATAAAACCTGAAGCACAGAGGGTCTGGTAAGGAGAGATTAGGGGCACTCAGCAGGGAATGGGAAACCAAGGGAATTTATGCAAAAAGATGACATAATGTAGCTTCTGTATCTACAAATTCATGTCAGCCTGAATTTGGGGACCACATTAGAGAGACAGAGAGCGGAAAATGGGTATCATGTTTAGAGAGAGATGATGGTGACCCGGGTAAATAAACTGATGTCTACAGTAGCAGAAGAAAGTGGATGAAATACAGAGCAAAGGTTTGGGGTGAGGGATTGGCAAGGGAGGAAGAGCAGTCCAATTTGGTTGAAAAAATTTTGTTGGAGGAACTAGGAAAAGGATGGAAACCACATACACAGGTGTAGAATTTTAATCTAATTTTTGTCATAAATTTTTCCATATCTGTTTATCAAGAGAGGCCTTTGCATAACAAAAGTTACGATTTCAATATTTTTTGTGCTACAGGATGATAATCTGTAGCCATTCCAGAAAGAATATATTGATTTTGGCTTCCATTTCCCCCTACATTTTAGGAACCAAGGAGAAACATATCCTCATTTTCACCTATAAAATCATACCATAAGCCTTGCCTTTATTAGCTTAATTTTACTATCTGTCTCAGGTGAGTTTAGAGGCATAAAAAAAGCCTGCATTAAAGGCAAAGAAAAGCGACCTGGGAGCAGTGGTACAAAGTGGCTGATTATGTTAGAGTTCTTCAATTTGCTTAGTCTGATTTTAGTGTTTCATCCATGATTTAAGATATTTTAGGTTATCAGACCTTATCTTCTTGGTGCAAGCCCAAGAAACGAGTGATTTTTTTCCTTTGCAAAACCTTCCCCTTTATGCACCAGATTTTCTGACATTCTGAATTAATAATAAGTCTGTCTAAATTAGATTTAGGTTGTGGGAAAGGGAAGAGTTGCTTTACTCTAAGGGGAGGTAACAGCTATTTTTATAAGAACCTGAATATTGTAAGCACTGCATACTCAGGGTGTTTGCACTAGTAAATTATATTAATAGGTAAATTGATAACAAATTTTGAAGAACTGGGTCAGAGAGGTTTTTAATTTGTACTTTACAAGGTTTCTCAACAGCATGTTTTTTTGCACAAGCGAGGTGAAAAAGGGCCTGTTCATGGAGGCTGCTCTGTATATTAGGAACAAACTCACGCAAGTTTCTTCAAAATTGATTTTAAAATAATTGAGACCTGAGATTGCATGTGAACTCATTTTAAATATTTTCAAGCAGGCTTATTACTGAATACCTGAGGACTTTGCTAATGCAGAAAGAGAACATACCTTCTGTACCCTCCCTGAAGACATTGAAGTGGTCATTCTTTTGACAGTTATTTATGGGGTGCCATGAAGTGTCACAAATCATTCTATAATCGGTCTTTACTCAGAAATGAGGGAGGCATTTGGGAGGACATTATTAAAAATCGATGTCTGTTTATTTCTTTGAACCTTTGGAAGAAAGCACCTTGCCTCGTTAGTTAGCACTCCTTCACTCCAGAAATAACACGCCGCTCTCACTGTCCTCCTGGCTTTCCTCAAGCACTCTTTTTCCCACCAAGGTCAGCTGAGTGCTCCAGCTCTCCTCTTTGGAAGATTTGCCTTGTCGTATACATGTGCTTCCCACACTGGATTCTTCTGCTGCAACCCCAGGTCTCTAAGCAAAACACTAACTCTCCACCCCTTTTATGGGTTCTTAGAGATGCAGGCATTATCGTCGGTAAAGACTTTGCTTCCCATATCCATATTTAAACTTGCAGATCTAGCTTCCTGAGCAGCCGCTGAAGGACAAGGGACAAAGCCCAGAGTGTGAGCTGATTCCTCACATGGGTTCAGATAAACAGGAAACAGGAATGGATAAGACAGACTCATTTATATTTCTCCAGCAAGAAAACTGCTATGGAGGTAGAATTCCTCTTTGAAAACCTTCCCAGTAATTCCCCATGCATATGAAAGACGTATCCCAGGCACCTCACTCTTTGTATCCACTGGCATCTTTCTTTGGAAACATTATCCGTCTCTCTTCTGTCCTCACCATGGTTTTCTGTCTCTCACCTCCCAGTCAGTGTTGGCATTAGCACTCTAATACTCACCTTGGGTTCTGCGGGGTGTGTGTGTGTGTGTGTGTGTGTGTGCACATGTGTTTTAACTAGCCTAAGATAGTGGGTATTATTCATTCATTCATTTAGCAAAATTTGTGAGGAATAGAAAAATTTATAAAATTTATTTTGCCTACACTATCTGTATTGCTATCCGTTCACATTGATCCATTCCATGACAAACAAAACAAAACAAAACAAAACAAAACAAAACAAAACTCCTCTTTCAGAAACCATGGTAGTGCATGCCTACAATCCCAGCACTTGGGAGGCTGAATCGGAGCTATTTCTGTGAGTTCAAGGCCAGCCTGGTTTACATAAGTGAATTGAAGGCCAGTATGCACTTCATAATGGGACACTGTCAAAAACAAAGCAACAAAAAAGCAATTTTTTCTCTGAAATCATTCCAATAAATTTCTTTGTGTAAACTAACTTATAGGTAATAAATGCATCCATAAATTGAACGAGTGAATCAAGGAATGATGAGATACCACTAGCAGGCATTTCAGCTTTTCATGCTAATAAAGCAAAAACCTCTCTGTGGCCCTGTAAGATTTATCTCATTACTTCTTTCTTGAGTCTTAAGTTAACTCTGGAAAATAAGCAATTGGGAGGGAGACACTTTTGATAGCAATATTTGATCCTTTTATCTTTCAAATGCATAATAAATATTATGCACTGTTACAATCAACAAGATAAAGATGTTGATCATTTCAATATATACTATAATTACGCAATTAGGTATCATAATTACATGTTCAAATGATTACACATATGAACACTAATTTCTTAATTAGGGACTGTTGTAAATATATAGTAAAAGTGATTAAATGAAGTAAATTTCTATCAACGAATGGTAGGGAAAAATAGAAACATGTACCTTATGGTACAATGCTGTTCAAGCCACTCTAGTATTTGGTATTTATAAGATGCATGATGTGAATTGCTTTCCTTTCACAGCAAGACTCATATCAAGTGTTTCTAACCTAAAATAATGAATGTGTAAATGTGCTGAAATAGTCAATGAATTAATATTATGTCATGGGAACATTGCAGGATGTATGTCATTTCCTATTACCTGATAAAATTCAACATCTATTTATTTCTTCTTGGTGCTCTATGCTCAGTAGTGCCAGAAAGCATTAATTATTTTAATATATATGATTGTCATAGGGCATATTAGGCATCAAGAATAGAAGTAGAAGAGATAGATGTGCTTGAAGAATAACAGACTTAGGTCTTTATCGTATCCTCTATTTAAGGAATACAGTGTATGAAAACTGCTGGTGATCAGCTAAAGTTCCAGATATGCTAGACCTTCACTGACACTTGGTAAATGATGTCTACAATTTTCCTCATGATATTTTGTATATTATAGGACTTATTACTGTAGTTTGATATATATGGCTACATGCATTTTTATATAAGACAAATGCATTTAGATAGTACAAATATATATATATATGTATCTGTACCTGATTGTCTCTGGTTGTTATAACTAACTATGTGATTTAAATTTGTGTTATCTATTTGTGAAAAATAAAATTAGTAAAGAGATAACTAACTCAGATACTTTTAATGCTATGTGTACTAGTTTTCATTAATAGCCAATCGTTTGAAAACACCTTAAGGTAGACCCTTAACAGCTCAAGGGGCAGGCAACAGATGGAACCAGCTTCTTCTGTGTCACCTATTTTCCTAAAGCATCTGGTGTCAAGGTGTGGGGTGAGAGGCGGGATCCATTGGTAAGGACCCTATTTTGTGCTTGTAGTAGAAATCAAATAATTTCAGAAACTTTTCAATGAAATGTTCTGATTTTTAACAGTGTAATACTGTGAACAGTTAGACCTGTATTCTTTCTGCTTTTTAATTAACTACATACTATAATTCCTTTTATAAACCTTGAAGAAGTGTAGTTTCTGTGCTTTGTACGACATTTTCTATAGCATCGTTGATTGTTCTTTGAATTTTGGATGAGCATCCCCTCTTTTTTCTCTCTCCTGCTATCCTTGTTTACCTTGCCTTACACATATCATGTATTAGATAACAGATAGCTCTCTGTGCTGACTTGGGGAGACTAAGGCAGGAGGACTGCAAGATTGAGCCCAACTTGGGCAATTTCAAGACCTTATCTCCAAACAAAATTAAAAAAGAAAGGGACGGGAACGTAGCCCGAGGGTCCTGGGCTCACTCCCTGGAACTAAAACACAAAATTGCAATGGAAGCAAGTGAGGTCTCACATTTAGAGTCTGATACTTTTAAAAATAAAAAACCATCCACTAATGCAAGTTAAATATATTTCCCTTTCTTGTTTGAATACCAAGACTGGGAGGAGAGACAAATATGTGTTGTTTGTATGCATTATATTTTTGACATAAATTATGATTTTCCATCTCTGTAATAAGAATTCCATTTATATTTTACTTAACACACAATTTAGTATTTCATGTGCAGTTCTCTCACATTTGTGAAGCATATTAATTCTAAGGATTGTGAAATAAATCTTCCTTCATATCAAGATGAAACTAAATGTTCATAGAATTTTGTGGACATTTGTGTTATCTTTATATTGACAGATGAACTTCTAATTCATTACCAATTATCACACTTATTTTTAAATCTCATGTAGTTATTTACTGAATGCACTGGTAATTTAAATATTGAGTGTGGGAGCTCTCTTATGTGGTCTTTTGTTACCTCCACTTGAAGACATGTAAAGTCTTTTTGAATTCTACAGGCATCATGCATCTTTGCATAACATTCCTATGTAGCTGAACTCGATTTCTGATTGGTCAGCTCTCTTTAATTACCAATGCCCTCTCATTTGTCATCATTCTTCTGCCTCTCATTAAAGTCACTGAGTTGACACAAAGCAACTTAAACTCACAAACTTAGTGGTAATATGTACCAAAGCTTTTGTGTCAATATATCGATTCCACTGGCCAATCAGATTTGTTTTGCTTGTTTATATTCGTGGAATAAAGTTTTAGTCCCTGGTTACAGGTAATGTGGGTGATTAAAGAACAACAGCATGCATGTGGAGGCCTAAAGGTGGCCTAGGAGTGTTGGCATTGTCCTTTTACTCCCCAAGGTCTGGCTTTGAAGGAGAAGCAGGCCAACCAAGGGCAAATCGGGGAAGGGAGAAGGCAGGCATTGGTCTATCAGGTCACCTACAGTTGGTTGCAGATCATAGAAACCATTCCAGCTTGCTTAAGTATAATGGGATTAATCTAGAAAATTAATTCCTAACAAAAATTTATTGGAAAGGCTGCAAGGGAAGGTTCAAAACCTGTGGCCACAGGAATAATGCCCAGAATAATCCACAGGACTGCTATCCCAAGAGACCTGCATTAGAATCACAGAGTAACTCTCCATCTCTAGTTCAAGGAAATTGTGCCTTAGTCATGATGAAGGAGCTAAATAGCTCACTGTGGAGTTACTGGTCCTCTTATGTAACCATGTACACTGATGGGTACCTGTCAAAGCTGATCCCTCACAGAATACATCTCTTCCCACTTAATTTGGTTCTCAGTTTGTTGTGATGGAACTCAGATTTGAAGCATTAATGCAAATGGAGCCTGGTAAATATGGTTTTGAGTTTTCTGAACTCTGAATTGCAAGAAAACATCCTACTTAAAAATGGAAAGAGATAGTGAATGATCAATGGATGGTATCCCGTGCTGTTAGGCAGTATCATATAAAGAAGTTTCCTGTTCACTTGCAAACCCATAAACCATTTGATATTTACCATATTTGGACAAAGTCAGTCTCTAACTTTCTACTGAAAATTTATATCTTAAAACTGCCAATGACTTGAAGATTATACCCTAACAATTTCCTATTGTTTGTTGGTTTGTTTTAAAATTTGTGTGTTTAGGATTCTGTTTTATTTCACTTCATTTTATTTTATTTTTGAAACAGAGACTTACTGTGCAGTCCAGGCTGGTCTTGAACTCACTATGTAGCCCAGCCTGCCTCGAAATCTTCGCAATCCTCCTGCCTCAGCCATTGGAGTGCTGGGATGACAGATATGCCCCCCCCCACCTGGCCCAAGCCAGCATGTTTCTGAAGGATTCTCTGATACACTTTTCCCTTTCAACTTTTAAATTTTCCATCCTAGACCTCTTCCCAGCTCACAGGTTCAAATTCTTTTTTTTTCCTCCATCCTTCTTCCAAAAAAATTCTTATGTGAGGATCCCAGGCAGTACTGTATGTGTTTTTTTCTTCACCTCCATTTCGATTAAATAAAATAATCTTGTAGAAATATAAATATGTAGGAAATTTTACAGTGGCTCAGTAGAATTTAATAATGTGTTTTCTCTCTACCAAAAGGTAAAGCGCAGCCATCCATTTCTACTTATTCTTAGGGAACATTAACCTGTCTAGTTGAATTAAAGTCAATAGAGTAGGTCTTTTTGTTTGCTGTTTTTTTTTTTTCATTTATTTTTTGTTTTTAAATCACCAGAGGAGTTTGGCCCATAGCCTCTGCATTCAGGTAAAGTGGGCTTCCATCCTAATTCTTCTGCATAATAGTTATGGGATCATGGGAGAATCACTTTCCTGCATAAACCTCAATTTCCTCAACTATAGAATGGGAATGTTTTACTTAGCTGGTATTATTTTTAAGGAATAAATGAGATACATTGCTAAAGCATTTGCCAAAGTAAGCCCTCTAATGTTTGCTCTCTTGCTTGCTTATTTATGTGTTTATATTTATTTATTTATTTATTGGCACTAAGGTTCAAAACCAGGGTTACAGTAAGCAAGTACTCTGCTACTGAGCTATATCCCCAGCTATGAATATTTGCTGTTTTTTAGTCAAAATGCAATCATAATAAAACCTGTTTGAATACTGGGACCACTACTAAGAGTGTGTTCTTGAGAAAGTTAATTAACCTTTCTGAATCTCAGTTTAGTGATCTGCTAATTGAGGATAATAATGTTTACTGGTAGCAATTTTATGAAGGCAATTATGTAAAAGTATGTAGGAGAGTATCCAGCACAAGATTATTTCCTGTTTTTCCTTTTTTTAAAAGTTTTATCCAAAATTGAAATAGATTAACTATAAATTGTTGCTATATTTAACCCTAGCATCAATCTAGTGGGCTGAAGTATTTCAAACATGTCCAGAAATAGCATATTGCAAATGTTCAGTGATCTGTGGATTCTGAAATGAGGTCACTAAAATGAACATTTAAGAAGGCCCTATTTCATGGTTTTTCATGTCCTTCTGTATTTCTTATGCTTCCATTTTGCCATCTCTTCTTGATAATTTCCAATCACTGTGATGTTGAAAGGAGGTTCAGTTCTAAGCTGACAGGTATAAAAGCCATTGATACCTCTGTCTTAGACAGTTTCCCATTGCTGGACATAATCCCTGACATCCTAAACCAAAAGGAGGAGAGATCTATTCTCACTCATAGGTTTTAAACTTTTCAGTCCAAAGCAGCAAGGGTATTGTGAAGGACATTACCAAGGAAACCTGTTCAGCACTTAGCACCCAGAAAGCATAGAGGGAAAAGGAAAGAGCCTGAGACAAGCATATACCCTCCCCATCAGGCTGCAGTGAGCGACCTGACTCGCCAGAAGATTAACCCAGTGACCAGAATGACATCCCACCATGCAGTTCCTTTCCCAAACCAACCATCACGTGACACCTCTGGGGGACATTCTAAACCAAAACCATAACAACCTCCAAGGGTTCTAAAGCACCCATAAAATGTGCTTTTGTTTTTCTAAAAGTGCCTTACATATTTTGATATCCAAGTGTGAAGTAATGGTTGATCTTTAAGTTTGGAAACATAGCAGTAGCTTCTGGAGATGTTAATTTTTCTCTTTCTAGTTCTAGGTGCCCAGAAAAATACAGAGAAACAGATGATTCACACTAAAAGATTTATAAGTGTAATTTAATGTAATTGGGGGATATTTTAGATTAATTGTTAGAAAACATTAAATGGAATGTCATTGTATTATCCATGTGGCACAACCTGGCTAAATTTACCTGTTAAGAGAATACTATAATTACGAACATCTGCCAAGTCTACATGCCTCCAAGATATTTTTAGATTTTTTTATAACCATGCTAGTGATTTTTTAAAATTCCTTAAATGGCAGGAGTTCATTTGGTTACATTTTGAATAAATGTAAATACGGCTTTAGTAGATTGCTGTGTTGGAGTAATTGGAACAGAGCAATTTATTTTTTATTACATTTCTAATACTCCAAAGTGCCTGCAATACTGTTCATTTAGATTATATTCTATTACAAAAGGCATTAAAGAAATTACTGTTGTACTTTCAATGAGATTGAGAATGATTTGAAACAATTCCCATTAGAAACCCATAAGGAGAAGATGGAAAGATTGTTCAGTAGCAACACTGAAGCAAAATCCTTGGTTTCTAAATATTGTGGCAAAGCAATATTGATTAGGAATTATAAAAGTGCTAAGTTTAAGTCAAGGAAACTTTCCAAGTTCTAGGAAAAACATTACAGTAAAACCCAAATAACTTCTTGGACCCATGCACTTAAATTACCAAAGAGGGAAAAATCATGTCTGGAATATACTGCATGGCATTACAGCAACTTTTACTATATAAAGATGTTGTATTGATGATTAAGTTGTGATGTCAAATGTTAGGCTATTGAAGGTCCAGTTAAATATTTTGTTTCACCAGTAGTTCATTAACTCTTTCATGAGATGCTACTCAAATCTTTTAGATGGCACAACTGCAGCTGTCTCCTTTATTTGGCATGAGGACCTTCTACTTGTTTCTCCAGTAGTGTTACTTTCATTACTTTGTTTTTGCAAAACAGAGATCTTTTATTTATACAGTCTTCAAAATATTAAAAAAGGCATTTCTTATGTTTTTCTTGAATCTTTCATGGCAGTTGTACGTTGCTGATAATTATTGGATGCAGAAATAATAGTGGCTTATTATTTGCTGATGGAAGCACATAACTTCTGCCTTGGAGTTGGCCCACAACTTAGGGTTGAGCCCAGAGCCCTATCTATCTGATTTGAATTTCAGGCACAAAGAAGAAAAAGGAAAAAGGTAAATGGACCCAATCCTTTCTTTAGAAAGGAAATTCTCCAGCATACCCACATCACATCTTTGGTAACCGGTTACACAGGAATACAGAAAACCATTAACCTTACAGGCTCAAATGTATATAGAAAACTCTGCTTTTAATTTGACTGGCATGTGGGAATTTGGGCTTCAGTAAGTTTCCAGCCATCCTTTCACTGATAAAAAGTGGTTCAGTGTACCAAGTCTGTTTCTGAAAACGATGCAGTTTAGGCTGAAACCTTGCTATACTTTTATGACACAAAGATTTTGAGATATAGTTGATAAAGAGTGACTTTCACTGACCAGATGTCAATGAAAACTTTGGCAGTGTGTAGTGAGCTACTCTTGGAGACTCCGGGCAAATAGAAAAATTAAATAAATGACTTTGTTACTATTTCTTAACTAATAAAACCTAGCTGAAATTCTATCACAGATACTTTTACACCTTTGTGCCACTAAGATCAATCCTATAATTTGTGTTTTTATTCACATTCGCTTTCATCAAGGTGAACTGGAAAGTGTTGGATCTAATTGCCAAATATTGAGACGTGAAAGACTGGGAAGATTGGTTTGCAGAGGAAATTGAGTTATTTTGGGGCACAGTATGTGTTATGTTAGTGATAGAGGAAATTAAATTTGTGGATAGAGGTCAGGGGTTCAGACAAGATGCCTGACCTACACTATAAATTTAGTAGCCATCATTATACAAATGATATTTGTAGTACTCATTGAGTTGACTGAGGAAGTGAGTGTAGATGCCAAAGAAACAAGCTGAAAGGAATCAAAGTTCAAAATTGAGGCAGGTTAGTAGGAATCACCTGTGCAGTCCAGGAAGGATTAGCTTGTGAAAAATAAACAATTTCCTATTCACCTTCAAACATTTAGAGAACATCTCTGACATGTTTTCTAATTCTTTCTACAGCTTATATGAAATGTTGTAATTACTAAATTTAGATTTGTTAAACGTGATGTAAAAACTTCAGTCATATTTGAATAAATTTAATGCACTGATACTATTTTAAATTAATTATATCACTCTGCTGGTTCATTTTATAGTCTATGTCTATTCTAAAATTCAAGTAGTTTTGTGATGAGCTAATTTTAAGCTTATGTTTTCCAATCTTTTATCTCTATTCTTTCATTAGTTTTTCAAAAAAATCACCACTTCTATGAAATGAATACATTTTCATGAATTAAATATTCCATTTACAAAGTTTATTTTAGCCTTGTCTAACATTGCTAATCCAATAACATCCTATGTTTAAAATTTAGTATTGGAAAGTTTGTATTTATTTGTTTTTTTCCTCTAACTTCAACCATTCATGTTCAAAATACAGTGCTACACTTATAAAGATCAACAGGGAAAACGATATAGGTGGATTAATAAATTCTTTAAAATTTGTTGAATTTAAAAAAAAATGCTACTATAAGCTCCAGAGCTCCGACCATGGAGGGACTCAAGGCACAGCACAGAAAGGCAATTTGCCCACCCGCTTGGTAAGCGCCCTTGGCATGAGGCAGGAGAAGAATCACTCAGCGGCTCTCATGAGCGTGGGCTGAGAATCAAACACACACCCCCGCCCCGCCGCTAGCAAGTGAGAGCCAGAGATCTAGACATCTCTTGAGTGGTTGACCATATGCAATGTAGTAAGTGGGGGGGGGGGGATTTCCTTCTACCAGCTCTTTGAAGGCAAATATTGTTATCACTGTTTTGCTTTGTTCTGATTAATGGTATTGCTCTATTCAATGTTCTGTTTTGATAAGTTCTAGAATGTCCTGTATTTCCTTTGATTTGACTGTACCTGATTGAAGGAACAACTGTTGTGAAGATAACGGGATATACTATGGTACCTATTACTGTTATGCCAGTAACCTGTTGAGGGTTTCTGTACCAATTTCACTGCACCATCTCAGTTGGCTTTGTTCCATCTTGTTCTGTTGTGTTTTGCTACCTTCAAAATAATAAAAAATTAAAATTAAATAAATAAATAATAAAAAGTAAATAATAACAAAACAGATCAGTAAGGTACTGAGCAAGCTGAAACACAATATAACTACACAGATAATGGATTTGAAAAGCAAAAGGAAGAAAAGAAAGTGCTCTAAAGGATATAACTGCATATATGCTTAAGTGTGTAGGATTGATAATCATGTTGCTAAGTTTTTGTTGGATCACTGAACAGAACTGTTTGCAGCCTCACTGTTTGAATGTCCACCTTGTATGCTTCAGTTTTGTAACTTGAACAAATATATCTAGAAGACAATATGTAATTTGTCAACTAGTAACTTCTTACGGTTATTTGTTTCTTTTTCTTTGAAATTCTGTATTGTTTCTTCCTTTTTTTATGTTTTGCTTTTTTTCTCTTTAAATAAAATTTTAAAAAATGCTGCCATGTATATTTCCGAATGAAACCAGATGAGGAGACTCAACTTTCTCTTCACTCTTAACTCTTAAATACATATTAAAAATTATAGTCTTAATTATAAATTCATTATATTGCTGGTGTCTATGGAGTGGAATTTCATGCAATTAATTCTTTTTTTAAAATTCATTCTTATATTACTGGAATTGTAGTACCAGAAATCCATTCAAGCGAAAGTGAATTTACTACTGATCACTGTGTGTTAGGCTTGGCTCTTTGGGCTGGAGCTGTTGAGATAGTGAGCTACAGGTTAGGAAGACAACCCAGTGTTATCCCAGGACTGGTGCTTTAGAAATTAATTCAGAGGATTCACATGCAAGCGATGTTTCTAAGGAATTACTTGTGGGAGAAACTGCTAATGGAGCAAGAAGACAAGGAAGAAGATGGATGAGGACATTGTCAACTATGCTTTCGAATCTATCCCAAAGGGGAGCAGGGCTCTCGTATTTCACACTAATCATTGATTGGCTAAAAGTCTATGAGTTGAGAGGTAAATGCCTGCCCTTTCTAAGGCCTTTGCTCTGAGAACAAAGTGATATCAAAGCCTAAGGACTTCACAGGAAGAATAAGGAATCCCAGGGAAGGATAAGGGGTCGGAGAAAAATAGATGGGTACCAGTTATCTGCCCCGACACATAAATAGCTCCTTTCTGTAGCACGTGATGAGCCCTTTACAGAGGGAACCGAAGGATTCCATGGCAACAAAGAGAACAAGACATAATAGAGATCTATGGGGGAGGGAAAGCTTTCTAATGAGATTATTTCCGGAGTATCAGAGGGCATTAACTAGATGCTAAATGAAGATGAAGAAAACCTTTAGGACAGAAGGAACCCGATGTACAAAAGTACCAAATCATAAGTCCATTGAAGAACTGGGGCTATAAAATGAAGACACTAAAATTCCTAATTTTTAATTCTGTCCTGGGGTTAAAATCAGAAGATGAAATATAAAAACACTATCAAATGTTTAAAGAAGTAAAATCCTGTTTCTGGTTTTGGGGACCATAGTTGATTTTTCCGTTTTGCTTTAAACAAAACCCTTTTCAAGTGCCATCTTTGTTAACCCCCAGCATCTTATATCCATGAGAATGAGAATCAAGAAATACCCCTCTCTGCTACATCCTGTTTGAAATAATGCTAACAGACCCTGTCTTTTCAGGCCAATATTCTGTAACTGGCTTTTTAGGGTTCACTCCGTATAGCTCTGGTTACAGATCATCCCAACAAACAAAGCAGATCTGATGATGTTTGTTGTTTTTTCTTTGATCACCTTTTCCTGATTAATGATCTTATTTCACGGTACAAATAAAGGAGAAAATTTAGATTTGCCTGTCTATATTGATGTATGCATATGTGGTTTAACTGCTCTGTGACTGACATTCATTCTTCCACAACGAATCTTTACTCACTACCCATTAATTAAATAAGAAAACCTAGAATTTTCAGCACTGTTAGATCTTTACTGAGTTTTTAGAATACTCCTGGGACTCAGTGAACTCTATCTTTGATCTATAGTTCAGGTTTTTAAATATTTTCCTAAGATTATCTCAGTCAACATTGATTTTATTTAAGGCTATATAAAAGCAATGAAATTTCAGTGGTACCATTATATCAAAAACAAAATAGAAATCTCTGTTAGGAATTAGATAGCCCTAAGCTAAATGTTTTGTTCTCAGCCCCAAGAGGATTTTTATGTTCTTTCTTCAACTCAGGTAGAGAGTAGCAGTGTAACATTATGTCCTAAATTCTATTCTTTCTGTGTTCGTGTTATTTTGATATTATATTGTTGCAAAAGAATTCAAATCAAGACATATTTTAGAATTCAACATATATCAAAGTGCGACTTTTAGTCCCACTGTGGATGGAACTAGTAAGTGTCTCAAATTTCCACTCTTATGTTTTTCCAGGGTTATGGCACCATCAAACTATAGCAATAAAGTGTTATTGGAGTAAAGAATATATTTCCTAGTACTTTCTATAAAAACAGCTAAAGATGCTTTTTACCTTTTCCTCTCTCCTTCTGCTAGGAGTGGGATATGAAGGCTACATTTGTGCTGCTGAGCTTGACCTTGGACTCAGCAACACATTGGAGGGAAAGCTCTCAAACAGCCTTAGTCTCTTAGTACATGCTGCATGGGAAAGCTCTCAAACAGCCTTAGTCTCTTAGTACATGCTGCATGGAGAAGAACCATTAAGTTACCACTAGACTGTCTCACTCCAGCTTTCTTTTACATGGCATTATCTAGTGCTCCTCTTGATAAGTCACTGTAAATGGAATTTATCTAACTGAGAGCTGAATCCAGTCCTTAACTTTGTGTCCCCAAATTCCTCAAGTTTCACCTCAGATACTATATTTTCATTTATACAATATGTTTTAATTATTTACTGAAGTTCTGGAGATCTAGAATTGTATTATCCATGATTCTTCCTATGGTACATGCTATAGTTAATATTTATATAGATGTCCCCAAGGCCTCATGTGCTCCTAGATGGGGATTTGGGAGGTGACTGGGTCATAGGTGTGAAATACTGGATTAGCCCACAGATCGATTTATAACTAGATGTGATGCTGAGAGAGTGAAGCCGGGTAGGAAGAGGTGGAACACTGACTGTGGCCTGGAAGCGTATTATACATCCCTCCTCCTCCTCCTTAATGGCCACTGCCTCTTGGCTGCCCCGCCATGAATTGTCTCTCCTTGGGGTGCCCCTCTGCCACACTGCCCTGCCTTGAAGCCAGGCGATTATGAACTGCAGCCTCTACAAGCTGTAAGGTAAAGTAAACCTTTCCTCCTCTAACTTGTGGGTGTTGGATATTTTGTCCCAGCAGCAAGAAAATAACTAAGACAGTACTTATCGCTTGTCTTTTTGATGTTGTTCTGTTCTCCACGCCATTGTGCAGATCTGTGGCATCCTAGCTTGGAAAAATCTTCAGGAGTAAATATTAAACTGAGAGGAATTAGTTCTATTTTCGTTGGTTAACAAGCTGAGCTTAAGACAGATCTCAGCAAACCTGCACTAAATTGAAATAGACTATTTTTTATTCATTCCTTAATGTAGAAGATACTTAAGCTTTGTATTTTCCTCTATCTGTCCTTTCATTATAATCCTTGATGGTTTTCTATCGAGTAACTTCTCTGTAACAATTTTCCTTCTGTTTTTCTCCTTGAACAATGAATGAGTTTCTGTGTATTAATCTTTTGTTTATTCATAACTACATTGAATCAAATTTAAATACCATGGCTGAATCTCTTCCTAGTTTTAAAAAGTAACTTAGATCAAAGGAATTGATTCAATAGACCTTTTATAAATGGAAAGGGGCACAAGAGACAAAATGTGGAGTAAAACAAATTAAGATGTGTTACATGCATATACCACACTCCCACCATGCCTGTAATCATTGCGTACTGCAAACATATACTAATAATCCTTTAAATGTTAGATTTTCTTTCCATCCAATTATATGATAAATTTTTACAAATGTTTAATAGGCATAAGAAAGATATCCATTATTTCATGGATAGAAGCTTCTATATATATGTTATCTATAGAAATGCATACTTCAATTATGCTGATTATAGTTTTCTGTTCTCTGTCATTTTTAACCTAAATAAAAATATTACATTATCTAGAACTGTGTAATCCACAGAGATGGGTTTTATTACTTTCTTGTCACTGGGACAGTGTGCAAGACATCTACAAGTTAGAGGAGGAGTGAATTTTAGCTGTTGTTTTTGTATGGTTCAGTTCATGGTTGGTCCCAAGGCATGGCAGCTGGGAAGTAGGGAGAGTCAGAACAAGAATATATCTTTCCAGGTCATAACCCCAGTGACCCCACACTTACCATGTCACTCTTATTACCACATTCAACTATTACAATTAATCCACTGTTAATCCAAAATGGATTAATCCACTGAGAAGTAGATTGTGCTTGTGATTCACATTTCAAAAACCCCACATTGAATATGCAAGACTTTTGCGAGGCATTTTAAATCTAAAACATAGCAAGGCTATTAGAATTTCCTACTGGAACTACATATTTCTCACATTTTTCCATAATTTTGTTTGCTTTATGTCCTGAACTATTCTTTATTTTGCTGAATATCAATAAAAATACTATATATTATGCTTTTGAATTTAATGCTGCATAAAATGATTTTCTTTGTATTTAACCATAGAGTTCTTATTAATCTTACTGTTCATGAATACTATCATTCCTAATTGATTCATTTTAGTTTGTTTATTCCGGTCATCACCTAAGCCATGCCTTCATTTCCAATCTTGGTTTGCAATATTTTTATTTCCATGTATATATTACTTGATACATACATAGATGGATGGATAGAGATATATACATATAGGTGATACACATATGGCATATATAAACTATGGCAAATTGCATATTATCATATTTAAATTTCTAAACCCAGTCTAACAGATTCTTTCAGTGGACAAATTACATCTAATCACATCTAGGGTATGACATAAACTATTCTATCTTAGTCTATAATTCTGTTTTACCTATTTCATAGACTGACGACTGTAATAGCTAATGTGTTTTATATTTCAAAATGATTTGAAATGTAGATTTTAAATGTTTGTAGTACCGAAAATGGGTACATAAGCTCAATTTTAAATCAAGTACAGTTTACTCGTAGGCTAGTTACAGTTTGTTGTTCCAGGTGTTTTTGTCTGGTAGCATTATTTGAAGGTCTGTAGGTCAAGGAATGCTTTTCCTTCCCATTTTAATGAGGGAGAGCTGGAATAAGCATTGGTAATTACAAGTTGGCCTCTTACCCAAACTTTTTTCCATAAAGGTAGGTGCTGTTTCTCTGTCCACAAGACTCCATAATTTTTAAGAGTTAAAAATGAGAACTTTGAGGGCAAGGTAACCTCCTAAGCTCCTCCGGTGCAATCAATTAGAATTAGATTTGACTGTTAGTCACAGAGAACCCAGGAAAAGAATGATGTAAACAAGATAACAATGTTATTTTTCCACATGTAGAAGACCAGGACTATAAATAGTCCAGTTCAGCAAGTGCAAGTCTGTGGTATCAGATAGTCACCTTACGCTTTTTCAGCTTCCTCTGAGTGCTTGTCTTTCATTCAAAATCAGCTCATGGTCGGAGATGCAATTTGGCAAAATTGTGCAAACACGTTAAAAATACAAAGCGCTTTCTGATATCAGGCCATTTCTGCTTGGGATACACTGGCAAGATTGAAAATGTTGTTTTTACCATGTTCAGATTAGCACCTAGGAGCTGTGTTCCTGTGGGAGGAGAGGGGCTTATCATTAGGGAATGGGCAGCCTCTGGCACACTGTGTTTTCCGTCTCCTGGAAAATCCATAAGGTTTTCTCTGGAGATTTGCTTGTCACAACTCAGGAGGTTTGTTTTATTATCAATTAGCCAAGTTACTTGGTAAACCCTCAAAATAAGTGATTTATACCTCTCCATCTATTAGTCAAAACAAACCAAGAGAGAGAGATAGAGTTTCCCTTTGTGTTAGATTTTAGTCCTCTCTAGTTCTTTTTAATTTCTCTATGTTTTATTAGGGAAATGTTTTTCATTTTTAAACTTAAGATAAACATGATAGTTGTTCAGGGTAAAATAAAGTCATGTAAATAAGTATTTAAAATTAAAATTAAAAATTAAAGAAGGAAAGCATTTTTCACTGTTACTGAGAGTCCCACTCATAGTTAATAAGTTTCATATATTTCATTGCGTAATTTCAGACACACACACACACACACATTCTCACATAAAGTACAGTTTTTACACTGTTGAGACTATTCTCTCTGATTCATTTTTTTCAATAATAAATTTGTACCTTAATTTTTAATGAGTATATTTAATTCAATTTTAGGGTCCATATTTTCAAACACTCTTCTATTAGTTGATATTTATGCTGTTTCTAATGGCATACTGTTACACATGGGATAGGCTCATTGTTATACAAGTGTGTAAGTGAAATTAAATAAGTTTTAATCAGATTTGTTGGGTCAAGGTACAGATGTTGCTATTTTTACCTGTTCATGAAATTCTCCAAAAAGGAAAGTTTTGCTAATGTATTCTTGCAGTCTCAGCTATGAAATTTCACTGATATGCAAAATTCTTAATGTTCTGATTGTCAGATATATAAAAATGTATTTCTTCTCACTTCTATTTATATTATTACACTAAAAATTTATTAATCTTTTCACACACAAAGTGCCCATTGGTATTTCTTTTCTTCTCCTCAATTTTTAAAAATTCATTTCCATTAGCATGTTTATTAAAAGTACATAGATAGATAGATAGATAGATAGATAGATAGACAGATCTCCAAGACACACCCATAGTGACCCATCTCCTCCTAACAGGCTTCACTTTGCAGCATCACACCCAGCTATAAACCATCAGTGAGCTAATCCAGTATCACACACCCGTGATCCAGTCACCTCCCCAGTCACTATGGGCACATGGGGCTTTATTGGGGCATCAGGATAAAAGACAGAGCAATACACACACACACACACACACAGGCACACACACACACACACACACTCACACGTATGGTGCCTATTTCTCTAAGTGGTCCTTGATATCTCTAGATCTCCAGGAGAGGTTGAGGGCAGGGTTCTGTTATCCTTACAGTGATTGTCAGGAAAAATGATACATTTTCACTGTTTTGCAATTACAGTTATGGTGTAAATCAGTAATGGATCAACTGGTGGCACAAAAAGACAAGACAAAGAAATGTCAAGTTAATAGCAGTTTTTGTATTCTTCACTGTATTCTTCAAAAAAAACCAATGTTATACCTTTGATCAATCACTATGAAGGATCAGGTCTTCAATTCATGAAGCTTGAATCATTTGTTTGTTCATTTTGAGACAGGGTTTCATTATGTAATGCAGGCTGGACTTGAACTCATTGTATAGCTCAGGCTTGCCTTAAACTCACAGAAATTCTCCTGCCTCAGCTTCCCACTAGAGGCAGGTGCTACCATACACAGCCCAATGCTTGAGTGTCTTAAATATTCTATTGACAAAATAGAAAGTTATCTATGAAAAATTTCTATTACTTATTAAAATACAGTGGTTCTCTGATGGAAAAAGACTTGGGCAGTAGAGTTTTGTGCTAAACTAACTGCCTTTTCATAGAATACAGTTTTTCCTTAAAAGGATGATTGCTATATACACCATGGTCATTGAAGCATTTGACAAGTATTTTCTCAAAGATGAACAAAATGAACCAGAAAAGAGCTTGACATTATGTATTATCAATTACATAATTCATGTTTTAAAAGAAAATGCAGAATTTGGAAAAATCTTCCAGTGTTAGCATAATGATATTCCAGAGTTTACACATCTTTCTGAAGAGGTTGGAGTGAGACTGATTATGATTCTATGTCTATATCTACAGATATATGTCTATCTACACTTGCATCTGTATGTCTACCATAGATATCTATATATGCACACATACACATTACACACAATATATAGTGCTATGTGTGAACTTTGGGCAAATTTGCATAACTCAGTGAATTTGTTTTCCAGATTATTAATATACAATGAAACAAAATCATTCATGGTGCTTGGCAAGCATGAGGTCCTGAATTCCATTCCCATTACCAAACAAATAAGCAAACAAACAACCACTCGTGAATAAAAAAGTCAGTTCAAAGAGCAAAAAGCACCAATGAGTTGTAATGTAACTGAATATAGAAATTTCATTGATGTTTTAAATTCTACTTTTCAAAAGAATATTTTAGAATGATCTTGTAGAGTTTTAATTCATTTGAAAAAGTGTGTGTTCAATTAAATGAAAAATCTATTGAAATCATCTCCCTTTCTGACTAAATATCAGTGTGGGATCAGATTTTCTTCACGTATTGCAAACAAAGCAACGTGTTACAATACTTGCATGCAGAAAGCAATGTGATAATCCACCTGACGTGGTTGCCCTAAACTAGAGATTACAGACATTTGCAAAATTATAAAACAATTCCTCTGTTTTTGTTTTTGTATTGGAAAATATAAGTTGCTGATTTAAAACGTTATTTATGTTAAAATGTTGTACATTTATTATTGTTATATAAATTAAGGTAGTACATTGCATTCTTTATTTGCATTGCATTCTTTATTTATATACTTGTAGATTGTGAAATTTAAGTGAAATAGAACCCTAGATTTTGCAAAGAAGATACTACTAACTTCAGGTCATTACCATCATGATGGTGCACATCTGTAATTCCAACACTCTTAGGGAGACTTTCTCTCAAAAACATTTTTTTAAAATAATGGGCTGAAGACATGGCTCGATGATAAGTCTATGGATTCAGTCTGCATTACTGAAAACAAACAAATAAACAAAAAAACAAAAAATGATATCAAAAGCAAAAAGCATGTGGCCCTTCTTATACCTTTTATTTTTGTAGACATATAACAGATAAATTCGTAAACTACTCTAAGGCAAGAATTTTGCCATTTACTCTTTTGTATTTTATTGGTATCTATGAAGTGTTGCCTAAAGAATACTGCCTTTTGTTTACTAATTTTGAAGGAACATTTTTCTTTTGCTCACTATTAGGGGCAAACAAAATTATATTCATACTGATAATTTCAATCATATGGAGAACTTTTTAAATATTTCAGTATCAGTAGAGCATATATGTATGCTACATTAAGACATTGATAATGGCAGTGTTACAGGGTTTCAGAGGTTAGTTTCATTTTTCGTGTTTCATCATATATGCTTGACTGGAGGAATTCATTAGCTGTATCTCAATTTCAAAATAAAAATGAAAAATATGCAGTTGGGATAAGGAGAAAAGTAAAACCAAATTGTTTTAATTTGCTATTTTATTCACTTTACAGTATCAGCCTGTAGTTTTTGTTCAGGTTTTTATAAACTAAAATACACAAAATTTAAGCTGAATACCAGTCATTATTGCTAGCAAAAATGAAATCTGAGGCACACAGCTGTGTTTAAAAGAATGGCATTTTTTATAATGAAATGTTGTCGATATTCAAAGTGTTTTGGCAGTTTAATAGAAATGTTCTCCTTGAAAAAGTTTGCACATTTTTCTGAAAATAATTATTGATGTAAAGTGAATTCTAATTATCAAAATAGACAAATCATTTGTAGGCTTATTAAAGCAAAGCTATTAAAGGAAAAAAAAAATCTCTTTTAGGAACCAGGTGTATACAATTATACATAATCTCAATAAGCCATTATGATCATATGACTAAAGTATCCAAATCAAATAGGAAATTTAAAATAAAATAATGAAACACATCCAAAAAGAAACAAGAGTCTACCTAGAGTACAAAATACCTTGCAAAGTTTGAAAAACGTGAAAGACAATTTTAAGTGCTCAACAAAGAGAAAAAAAGGTCATTTTTGATGTATTACTGATATTTAACCCACTTTCTGTTAGACTTTCTGTTCATGTCCGCATTGATCGGAGTATTGAATCCCACGCAACTGAAGCTGATCATTGCAGGAACCATACAGTGATGACATTTCCATTAAATTGTGATAGTTCAATTATTTATATAACATTTTTAGTAAAGTTCTCAGCAAAGTGCTAGGAAGGGCAGATGTTGTAGCATGGAAAGCAAACCTCAAATGGGTAACTGCGATTTGTTTATCCGGTGGGGAAACCAACCTAAAGTGACAATCTCTGTTGATGCTTGCTCAGATCAGGTGGACCAAAACAGCAGGAAGTGCCTCTGACAGATTTCAAGACTCCAGTGTCTTCAACGAGACTCTGAGGATCAGCAACATTCAGAGACACCAAGGAGGCCGGTATTACTGTAAAGCGGAGAATGGCCTGGGGTCCCCAGCAATAAAGTCAATCAGAGTGGATGTGTACTGTAAGTAAATCTCCCCAAACCACCATTCATAAAATAATAATTTTATTATTTTTAAGGAAACTATGGTTTTCTTAAAAATAATAAAATTCTCTCCAGTGGAAACATGAAAAATGCATCGGATAATCATAGCTATTTTAATACATTTCTGAGGAAAGAAATCATCATTAGAACTTTTTGTACTTTATGATGAAATAATACACTATAGGGCTGTAGAAACTGCATTAATTTTTTAAAAAAAATTTTATTTAAAGAGAAAAAAATAGAAAAAATGCAGAAATATTACAGAATTTCCAAAAAAAAGGATAAACAGTAAGAGATCACTACTTGATAAAGTACATATTGTCCTTTTAGAAATAGTTGTTCAAGTTACCAAATTAGAGCATACAAAGTAGACACTCAAGCAGTGAGACTGCAAACAGATCTGTTCAACAATCCAACAAGAACTTAGACGAAACTGCATTAATATTAAGACAGCATTATTGACAATGCCACCAATAGCATGCTGTTTAATGTCCATCTGTTTTCCTTTTCTATTTTTGTGTGGAAAGGGTCATACACATGTACTCTTTCTTGTGTTCAATCATTTTACCTATGTCTGATTACAGCTACATGTCTGTATTTTTAAATGCATATGTATAAGGAAATTCATCCGATTTGGCTTGTAAATGACCAAAGATCTCTATCCAAAATCTGTCTTTGATCCAAACCTGATAAATGTCGTCAGCACCAAGACTAAGCCCTAGGGTGTCATCTAAAAGGGATTGCTTGATTTTTTGATTGCTGTTGCTCTGGCTTGCATTTTCCTATATTTCATTCTCTTTAGTTATACTGAAATTCTTCTTGGTCTCCTTGCTTCTTTTGCCACCAAATCAAGAGCCTACTTCAATGTAGTCTTTTCCAAAGGATTTATGTAGCTATTGTCTTTGTTTTGAAATCAGTGCCTGTTAATTCTACAGAATAGTGGATCCCATTCTGACACGTTGATAGATGCATACGATATACTGTGGTCTTTTAAACCCCTGGTTTCCTTCCTTATCTTCTTTTCCCTTTTCTCCTCTCTACTTCTACCTATTGTGCTTTTAATTTTGTTAAAGATTCTATATAGGACAGAAAGCAGGAAATATTTGTCTCTCTGATCGTGGATTATTTTACTTAAGAGTTCCATCTATTTTCCATCTATTTTCTTGAAAATGACATGGTTTCATCCTTCTCTAAAACTTAGAACCATTCATTCCTGTGGTCATATACACCACATTTTCTATTCATGTTTTTTAAAGAGATTCCTTTGGTTTCTTTCAGTCTCCTGAAAATGGGTATTTTTCCTCTCCTTTGAGTAATTCAGACATCTATAAAAAGAGAGAAGTTTCTGTTTTTCTGCCTGTTTTCCGCTCCGTCCTGTTTCTTTCTGTGCAGCACAGGGGTTAAGCAGAGGGCAG
The DNA here is from genome assembly GCA_004027455.1 of Hydrochoerus hydrochaeris. NCBI lineage: Eukaryota > Metazoa > Chordata > Mammalia > Rodentia > Hydrochaeridae > Hydrochoerus > Hydrochoerus hydrochaeris. The sequence goes on along the minus strand of PVLA01003224.1, from coordinate 169,089 downwards.
GGACTTGAAGTTCCATGCAGGCTGCTCCTGGAACCCTGTGCCCAGCATCCTTGGGTTAACGAGGCGAGAAGGAACTGGGTGGCAGAGCAGCATTTGCGGCTCGCCTTCCACATGCAGGTACTTCGTTCCCTCCTGTGTAGCACAGAAGTCCCTATTCCATTCCCACCCTCATTCTCCAGTACCTGAGCACTGCCCACCCTGCCAGTATAATTTGGGCACCACCAACCCATGTGCCTTCTGGTGCTACCATATGAGTGCACATGGCCGTTTCTGTAAAAATCTCAGCCATGATGGAGTCCCTAGCCTCCACATTTTTCCAGTAATTTTCTTCACCTATAATTTCAAATTAAGGCAGGGGAATAGATCTCAATGACACAAGGGCCTGCCTGGCAAGGGCAAAGTCCTGAGTTCAAGTCCCAGTACCAAAACAAAATCCAACTAAGTTTAGTTTACTGAAACCAAACTTAGTTTAAACTTAGTTTAAATCAAACTGTTTTGTTTACTGAATCATTTCGGTAATATAACCTTCTAGAACATATACTTCTGATTTTATTTGTTATTGTAACTTAGATCTTTTTTAGAATATACCTCTTTAATTATCTTGAAACCAATTTTATACTCTGAAAAGTTCTAAAAATGAGTAGGTGATTCTACTTTTGTTTTGGTATATTTTGTCAGCAACATCTAATATAGAATAGATTGCCAGCAAAATATAACTGGAAACAACTTGAAGAGAAAGGTAGATAAAAAATTATACTGCCGACTTATAGTAGTTTGCTTGAGTAATTATGTATTTTGCTTGGAAAAAGTGCCTGATCATTGGATACCTAGCCTGCTGGGTAGGTTAATATATAGATGCTTTCTGGGCTGTTTTGTCTTTGTAAAGTCTTAATGCATCAGAAACACATTTCCTACAAGTTTTGAGTAAGAGATTGTGACCTGCGTTTCTACCATAATAGATTTGATAGTAATGAAGAAGAATTATATTGCTGAGTTAAATACAGATGCAGGAAATCACATTTCAGAGACTTCAAAAATCATCCCTCTTGGCTGTGAAGCTTTGAGTATTTTTCAGCATCGTCCTACTCTTTTGTATCTTTCTCCCTGTCGCCTTGTCCCTAAGTTCCTACTGCACAACTTACTGGAAGGAAAACACTGTTTCAACTCTTTTCCTAGTCTTTTGGGGCTCTTGAGGCTTTTATCTTCCTGCATGCAGCCGTGCCTGGAGACACCTTCTCTTCTCTTCTATCACCTTCTCTTTTGATTTCCTGTCACATTCTTTCCAAGGGTTTTCAGTCTAATCTTGATAAACATTCTGCTCTGTGTCATTTATGTGAATGTCACTGTGATGATACCATATTCAAGTATTATTTTCAGTACTTTTAGGTGGCTAGCATGTACTAGAAAGCTATCTAAAACTGTAGCACATGATAAAATAGGCTGTTAAATTTGAGGCTGTATGATTCTATGTGACATTTGTCTAATATTAATTTTCCAGAAGATCCCTTTAATCACAAAGAAGAGCTTTTTAATATGGGAATCCAGACATATTTTTTATACAATTGTGCCTATTCTTGACTACATAAATTTCTTTAGACTGCGCATTTTTAAGCATGATTTGACTGATAAGAATACTTCACCGTAGAGACAACTAAACCTCTTTGAGGAATTCATGTGTTCTAAATTTAACCTTGACTGAAAACCAGTGCTTTAGGTTGAAGTATATTTATAATTTAAAACATTTTCTTGTATTATTAATAAGAACATGACTGATGTATTAATGCTATGTTTAAATTTGGAAAATTTGATGTCTAAATTGCATTATAATACATAAGGTATATCGCTGCTTGGATTTTGCTTTGATAGTGGGCTGCTTGGTTGAATAGATAATCATTTTATACACTATCAACAAGTGAGTAACTATTTTTTTTAATTTTATTTAAAAGAGGGGGAAAATAAAGCAAAACAGAAAAAAAAGGTAGAAACAATACAGAATCTCAAAAAACATGAACAGTAAGAAATCACTAGTTGATACATTACATATTGTCTTCTTGGATGTAGTTGTTCAAGTTACAAAATTAAAGCATACAAAGTGGACATTTAAGCAGTGAGGCTGCAAACAACTCTGTTCTCCGATCCAACAAAAACTTAGCAACATAATTATCAATCCTACACCCTTAAATATACATGCACTTATATCCTTTAGAGCACCTGCTTTTTGTCCTCCTTTTGCTTTTTAAGTGCATTATCTGTTTAGTTATATCATGTTTCAGGTTGCTCAGTACCTTGCTGATCTGTTTTGTTGTTGTTATTTACTTTTTAATTTTTTTCTTATTTATTATTATTTTTTATTTTATTTATTTATTTTATTTTGAAGGTAGTAAAATACAGCAGAACAAGACAGGACATAGCCAACTGAGGCAGTGCAGTGAAATTGGTACAGAACCTCACAGCAGGTTACTGAGATAACAGCAATAGGTACAATAGTATATCTGGTTTTCTTCACAATAGTTGTTCCTTCAATCAGGTAGAACAATATGGAAGGAAATACCAAAATTATAAAAACAGAATATTGAATAGAGCAATACCATTGATCAGAACAGAGCAAAACAGAAATAAAATATTTGCCTTCAAAGAGATGGCAGAAGAAAATCCCCTTTATTTGCTATATAGCTATATTGCATATAGCCAAACTTGCAAGACATGCTCAGATCTCTGGCTCTCACTTGCTAGCGGAAGAGGGGGTGGATGTTTGATTCTTAGCCCGCGCACCAGTAGGCTCACAGCTGCCCACCAGAGGGGTGAACTGGCTGCCCGTTTTCCCAGTGCCCCAAGGTCCAACATGGTGCATGGTGGATTTCAGGAAACGCTGATATGGTTCCCGCCCTGGGGTGGCCACGGCCTGCCAGGCCACAGCCACTTACCAGAGCTGCATGCTGGTGCTGCCCGTTTTCCCCAGTGCCCCAAGGTCCAACATGGCACATTGCGGGTCTCAGGAAACGCTGATATGGAGTAACTATTTCAGATATTATGCTTTAACTATTTGAGGAAATGTTAAAGTAATAAGGCCATTTTTTCAGTTTTAAGTTATGGTTTAGTCATCATCTTCACTGTGGTTTTCAATTACTTTTTCTAAACTGGTTCCACATGAGAACGGATACTGACATCTGTAGAACCTTGAATACATTGATGGACATAGGGTACGAAATGCAACCAAACAAACAAATCCACAGTAAGGATTACATTTACAACTCCATACTGAGGCAGACTATGACTTGATTTAATAAAGACAAAGAAGAAAATGGTAATAATATTAGAATTTGGCCTTGCATCCTTTGGATAAACTGTCTCTACAAGCTACCCTATATTAATGTCTAGTTCATATTTATAGTATGCATTAATGTTACATCACCCATGCACTTAGAGAGTATGTAACAGTGAAAATGGATATTTCTCATTTAGTCTCATGTTATGTTCATAAGTTTTTCAGAACTGAAAGTTATATAAAATAAAATTTAATGCTAACTACTCATTAGTTTGATAAGGAAATTTGATTCTAGAAGACAAACTTGCTTTAATGTTTCCTTACACAAATTGGGGTAACTTTTTAAAGATAGATACTGTGAAGTATTTGTAAAATGATATTACCATTTTGATCACTTTGGATAGGTTTATGAGTTTGCGTTAGTAATTTTTCTAGCTAACTTTCTAAAATTTTTATAAAGTAGAAAAGTCAAACTATATGGGTTATATAAATAAACTACCAATTATATATATCCTACTCTCAGTTGTCATTTGATCAAGAATACAGTTGGAGGAATTATAGTATCAATGTTCTTCAGTTTATAGGACCTGGAATTATAAAAGCATTTAAAGAAGTCTATGAGTTGTAATTTCATATTAAAAGTATATTTACAGCCTAGTAGATTTTAGATCACAAAGGGATTTGAAATGTTTTTTCCAAAACTTTATCTCTATTTGTACCAATATTTCTATTCAGAACCTAATAAAATTCTTCTGGTGAGAAATAGCTTCAATAGCTTAATTCTTGATACAAATATGTTCATGAGTTATAAATTCCATTTTACTGAAGCCTATGCATTTTCAGCATATGCACTCTTCATTTCTCCCCTTAAAACCACCCTAAAACAATAGTAAAGGCAAAAAAATAGAAACAAATATATAAAAGTCACATATCAATAAGGATAGAGACAATAGGAGGGTAGGTGAGAGGAAAACAATTTTGAAGAATCAGATCAAGGAATGGTTGCTGCTTTGCCTACCAAAGAAATCTTAAATCACACTGCCAGTGTAAAGACAGAATTAGGCATACTCATATTCTAGAAAGTTTGAAAAGGGCAATGAATAGGGCCACCATATTGCCTCTTAGGTTGAGGATGTAGTTGAGCCTGAAAGGAAAAGAATTGGTCAGAATTCTGAAAAGCAGCGTTATCCAACCCGATCTCTTCCCACACTCACTAACCCTGTGCCCACCCCAATCCCCTTCTTTATCAAGTTGCCAAGCAGTCTAGAAATGCTATATTTTTAATTGTAAAGAGTAGCAGGAGAGTAGCAACAGTTAATGTATTGCCTGTTGTTTTCTTCAAAGTGGATGCTCAAATTACAAAATATAGGCATAAAAATTTATCAGACTATATAAGTGCAAACCTTTCTTTTCAATGGACTAATAGAAAAAATTAGTAGTATAACTATCTTAACTATTATACATACATATATATCCCTTTCCTTTTTTTTGTAGCTGAAAGACAATACTTAATAATATGAAGTCTTTTAAAAGAAGAACAGGATGTGGTTAAATTGGGGTCATTAAGTAAAAATACACAGTCTAATTTCAGTCTTTCTTCACATTTGGTTCTGGGAGTGCTGGTCATGAGTTTTAATGTGAGCTAGGCAGGAGACAAGATGAATTCTTTCTGGGAAAACTGACAGTTTCCATATAGAGCTACAGATCCCCAAATCTGGGTGAGCCTTGGTGAAATAGTACACCTAATACTCCAAACAGACCAGCCAGCAAGTTCTTGTGTTGGTGATTCTTAGATGTAGGTTTATAACCTCATAACCAGATGGTTATAATATTGATCTAGCCAAAAACAAAGAAACTAAGACACCACCCAGGAAGCCAAAACACAAAGAAAAATAACTATTAATATTTATATTTAATATTCTTGGAAAAGGGGAGCTATTGAATTTATGTAACCAAGCAGGAAAAATATAAATAAGAAATTTGAGTGAATATCAAACAAATCTAAAAGTAGTAAAAATTAAAGCATAAAAAACATTGGATAAAGAAGATAAATTTGAGCAATCTTAGAGTAAAACAAATTTTTACAATCAAAATTGCATCACATAAGGAAAAGATAAGCAAATTAGAAAATTAGGCTAGCTGATCTAATTTTTGAATAATAAGAACTTGAACAATCAGAATTGCAGAATTTCAATTTGGAAAATTCCCCATCATGGTCGAACATATATTTTTAATTAGGATAGAGTCATGGCCTACTGCAGTGAAATAAGTGAAATCCGTCAGAGCACATCAACATGAAATTGTTAGGAACAACATTAGGAACAAAGTGAAGACCCTGTACATTTCCAAGGCACTTTTAGTTTTCCTAATATGGTCACCTATAAAAAATTAGGTATCAAAATGGCACAAATTTTCTCAATAGAAACCCAGAGCCTGGAAAACCATTAAGCATAACTTTGGACATTCTGAACTTTTGAATTTCTAAACTAGAATGTTCTGCATAATCAGATTTTTTCCAAATATCAAAGAAGGAAGACATTTTTAGACCTATGAATATTTAAAAACTTTTTTCCCCTGTGCCTTTGCTCCAATGCCCTTGACCAAAGAACTATCCCCCTCTCTAGGGAAAGGTCATCCTCTTCACCAGAGGACATGGCTTTGCCAGGAACACACAGGGAGCAGGAGGGAGAAAGGGAACAGCGACCTCAGCAGTTAGAGATCAGCCCCGTCAAATCTGGAGTTCAGGAGGGTGACAGGTGTCCCAGCCAGATGGCCCAAGTGAAAAAAGTCAGGCACAGAAGGTTAAATATTGCATGGCTTCTCTTATATGAGAAACTCAAAGTATAAACAATTTAAAGAACAGGATAAAAATAGATGATAATAAATAAGAAGGTAGACTATGTGGAGATGGGAAAGGTTTCTGGGAGTGGAAGGAGGCAAAGGGAAGGAGAGGAGGGAAAGTAGAAAAGAGCAAGATGTGATACGTGCATGTATGTTTATCCCCAGGATAAATGCATTCATTATGTATCACAAACACACACTAATCTTAAAGCCGGGTGGGGTCAACTACAGCAGATTAACTCTGGAAGCAAAGGGAATGTAGTATCTTCAGGAAAGAGATGGGACTCATGATTTATTTGCTATTTTGCAAAAGAATTTTACATTTCTCATCTGATGCTCAATAATATGGGCATGATAATGCATACGTAACTGGGTACACAAAATGCATGAGCTGTTAAAAGACAACAAAAAAAATTTGTATGAAGGTAAGTCTAGTCAATCAATACATACAAGGTTCATTTGTGAAGAATACTTGCATAGCCAGGATAATATCAGCACATTATCTAACAAAAAGTAAGCTACAAATATGTAGAGGATGGAAGAGGACTAACACAAGAGCATGAAAGTATCTTTTCCACGGGAGAAATCAGTGAGTCAATGTGTAAACAAAAAAAATACCAAACAAAATCATAAAAAACACAGCCAATGAAAAAAGATAGATCTATTGATAATGTTTAAGCATTTAGAAAAACAAAAACAGAAAAACCAAATATGAATACTTATGAGATGTTTTGTGTCCCAGTTACTTTTCTTTTGTTGCTGGAACAAAATGCCTGACACCCAGAATGAAGGAAAGAAAGGTTTCCTTAGCTCACTGTGGAGATTTCAGTCCATAATCAGCTGGCTCCAAGGCAATTGGTATGGAACGGGCAAACTCTTCAAGATGGCAGAAGACAGTAAAAGCATCCAGGGCAAAAAAGGGGGAAGAGTGAGCCACTCTTCCTCCCTTATATTGTATGCAGGCCACCCTCCCACCCCCAGGGGAGAGGTAGCACTCACAAGATCTCTGTGCCCTCTTCTTGCACAGAACAAAGAATCCTGACTCCCTGCTGAGTGTCTTAGTTAAACTTTTAAACTTCTCAAGTTGACACAATGTGTCAACCATAACACGCTGGAAAATGTTGCCTGTGCATAAAGGAAATATCTACAGTTGCTGTCTGCATAATTACTTGATTTTTAAAAACTTTATCCATAAGTAATTCTTTTTAATTTATAAACATAGATATAAAGACTTTTACCTTGGAAGTTTTTTGTTGTTGTTGTTATTCAGACAGGGTCTTTCTATGTAGTTTTCTCTGACTTAGAGCTAGTTATGTAGCCCAGGCTGGCCTTGAACTCAGAGCCATCCCCTGGCCGCAGCCTCCTGAGCCCTGGGATTAGAGACATGTACCATCATGCCCAGCTTTTACCCTGGAAGTTTTTGTTATTAAATTCCTAGAAGTTGAAGCTAATTCTATTCTAAATTTTATAAGAACATTTTTTTCAATTTTAAAATTTAAGGCTAGATTTATATTTGTATTTTCTTAATTATTTATAAAAATTTATATTCCTTGATATTTAGTTTCACATTTTGTTTATTTCATTATAGACATTGACATTTCTTGATATTTGACTGTTAAAATGGTCCTGAAAATATCTTACAAACAAAGAATAAGCTTTGCTTATTTAGGAAATGTTGTATATTCTGATAAATATTTTTTTTCCAAACTGGCTTAGTATAACTATGCTACCTTTACATATTGTTTCAGATGAAACATTTTAAAAATACTTGCCCTTCTACCTTCATTTAATAAGGATTTGAATATCTACTTACAATATAGCTCCACAGATTTATCTGAGGTTTAATAGTAATATATTAAATAATTTGCACCTTCACTGAGCTTGAAGCACTAAAAGAGACAAAGTGATGCATATAATTCATTTAAATGGGACACAAATGTTAAGTAATAAGGATAATAACAAATTAAGTCACACAAAGTGAACATTGTACCAGTGGCACAGAAAGTAAAATCCCTGGAACTGAAGGTTACTGTAGCCTCAGAGCATGAGAGAAGTAGATTTATATTCCAGGTTTTTTTTAAAGAAAAAAAAAATTGAATCAGAAAGAGGGTAGAAATAATACTGAATTTCAAAAACAAAACAAAACAAAAATAGTAACCAGTAAGAAATCACTAGTTGATAATTACATATTTTCATCTTAGAAATAGTTGTTCACATTACAAAAGTAAAGCCTACAAAGTAGACATTATAACAGTGAGACTGCAACCAGTTCTGTTCATCTGTCCAACAAAAACTTAGTAATATGATTATCAATCCTACACACTTAGACATACATGCAGTTATATCCTTTAGGATACTTTCTTTTCCTCTCTTTTTTCTTTACAATAACTATAATCCATTCTCGTAAACTGCTTAGAAGTTCTACACATGTATAAATCTCTACATGTATACCTAGCCTTTCTGTATTAGAGGGAGAAACAAATCAAAAAAAGTCAACAATACAAATTCCTAGAGAAACATGAAATGAAAAGGACATATAAAACCACAATACTAGGTGATCTACGGTAGTCACTGTGATATCTCTTGTTATTTTCAATAAAATTGTCTATATCGTCAAATATAATATAAACAGCACTGCATTACACGATTAATAAAAACTAAACATTGGAGACATTATAGGACTTCAAAGGCAGTTAATAATCAAACTAGAATGGGTATCCTATTGAATCTTGTCATCTTCAGAGTAGTTGCCTCTATTCTCAGACTTGATACTCTCAAGCATACCAGATTCAAATAAAATCAGCCAAGATAAAACAGAGGTATAAGCAATCTTCTCTGTCTAGGCTCTGCTATGCTATTTTTCTGTCATTGGTGTTTGTTTGCTTTTCTCCCTCATTCCACTGTCTGCCCCTTTCTATGAAGCCTTTCTGCCGTTGTTCTGGAATCCTGGTGATTTTCTTCTCTCTCTCTAGAATGTCCTTCAATATTCTTTGCCGGGTTGGATTGGTGGTCACAAACTCCCCTAGTTCCTCTTTGTCATGGAAATATCTTGTCTCTCCATTAATTTTGAGAGACAATTTTGCAGGGTAATTCAATCTGGGTTGGAGGTTATTTTCTTTCAGGGCTTGGAATATTTCACTCCAAGCTCTTCTTAATTTGATGGTTTGCATCGAGAAGTCTGCTGTGATTTTGATGAGTTTTCCTTTATAGGTAATCTGTTTCTTTTCTCTGACTGCTTTTAATATTCTGTTCTTGTGATGGATTTCTGGGATCCTGATTATTATATGTCTGGGTGTAGATCAGTTTTGGTTGTAGCTGGCTGGAGTTCTATATGCCTCATTTATCTGAACTTCACTTCCGTTACCTATGTTTGGGAAGTTTTCTTTAATTATTTCTGTGAATAGACTTTTTATTTCATTTGTATTTGCTGCTGCATCTCATATTTTTTATTCTTAGGTTATAAATCCTCTTGTCATCTTCTAGCCTCTGTATTGTTGCTTCCTGATTCCATGTTATTTTTAAGAGATCCTTCCTTTCGCAATCATACATTGCAAATCTATCTTCAAGTTTTGAAAGTTTGTCTTTAGTTTCTGTTAAAAGATTTTGCCAGCTTTCAATGGAGTTTTTAATTTCCTGATATTCTCTTTGGATCTGTTTCATGTATTCTAGATTTTGTTTATATTCTTCATCAAAGGCTTCTCTCCTTTCTCTGGGTTCCTCTATTCTTTCACTTGTGTCTACTTGAGGATTACCCAGGATTTCTTTTATTAATCTTCTTATATCTTGCTTCACTTGAGTTAGAATTTCAGATTTAAATTTGATGATGAGGTCATGGAAGTATTTCTTTATTTCTGATGAGGCTGTGTCTGATGTTACATGTTTGCTGCCCTCAGCCTCCTCTGCATTTACCTCTACTGGACTCACTTTCCCTGGTTTGGCGGTTGGAGGCCTTTTGCTGTTTCTCTGTCTTGTCATGTTTCTGGCCCCCTTCAGACAGATGGGTGGTAGAGGTCTCTGGGCCCCTTGCACTGCCACAGTTTTTCTGAAGCACACTGGCTAGGGAAGTGATGCCTTCCCAGTCTGCTGCTGATCTGCAAGATGCATGCTACGAACTGGCTCCTCCCCCTACATCAGTCACCCAGTGGATGCTTCAGCCCATTTGTGTGTTCCCTGGGGATGCCACTGGCTCAGAACAGCCTCATCCCTGGCTATTGGGTTCCAACCAGGGGCCTGGCCCAGCCCAAGCAGATCCCACCAGTCTGCTTTGGACCAGGAGCCTTCCACCGACGCTGCCTCAGGTTTTGATTCGAGCTGGACCTGTCCAACTCTAAAATGTCGTCTAGCGGTCCTCCTGCTCTGGGAATCCAGTTCCTGTCACTCACCAAAGTTCACGGAGCTCAACTGGCTGTTTCCACTCCCTGCTGCAGCACCTCCTCCAGCTGAGAGTCTGGAGCTCACTAACCCCTGCTCTCAGCAGGGCCCCAATCTCAGCTCGATTGTGAGTTACCTGACTCTAAGACATGCCGGTACAGCAACCAGAGCTTGCCCAGCTCCAGCCCTCCGTCTGTGCTTCTTCTTCTTCTTCTTTTTTTTTTTCTTTTTCCTCGGTTTCTTCCTGGATCGTGGAAATTCCTCTCCTTTTGTCTGGCTTTCTCCATGTTCTTAGATTCTAGCATCCGAGTTGTTTTCTTTTCAGAAGGTCTCTCTTATCATGCTACCACTCAGTCAGCCATCTTGGATTCTCCTGTATTCCAGTTTAAAGTAAGCAGGGTTTTGTTGTTACTGTTGCTTTCTTTTAGTCTTTGTTTTTTTTGTGACACTGGATACTGACCTCAGGGCCTTCACATTGAGCTATAGCCACAAGCCATTTTTAATTTTGTGTTTGTTTATTTTTTTGAGACAGGTTTGCCCTAAGTTATACAGGCTGGGCTGGGATTTGAGATCCTCCTGTTTCAGCCTCCCCAAATAGTATAGAGATTACAGACCTACGTCACAAATGAGGAGCTTCTGAACTTCATTTTTCAAGAATCTTTATCTAGCAGACAACATTGGAAAATAGAGGTGGCATCTTTGCTTTAGGACAGAATAGGTGTATAACTGGACCAGCACAGGGGAAATAATATCTTCCTGATAGGCATAGATTGGGTGAGTTTTCTATCAGGTTCTTTGTGCGCTATTAAGTTTTCTAAATTCAAGGTTCTTAAACTATACAGTATTATGAAAAGGCAGTGTTCCCAGCAGTCACTTGAGCAACCCACAATGTCCTCATGAAACCTGGAGGGAAAGGAGAAACTATGAAAGTATGAGACTAAGGAAGAACTTGTCCCTAATCCAGCTGTCTCTGTATTCCTACCAGTGTCCATGAGACTATGACAGGCTAATGTGTTAGGCAAAGTAAGCACAACATCAGATCCCTCAAGCTCTTGACAGAGTAGAAGGCATTTTCTTCAGTGAAGGAGAAGTTTGATTAAAAACATAGGCAGGAGAGTAAAAGAACAAAATTTGGAGAAATAGTGGTTAAGATGGTGGATTTATGGATGGTGAGAGATTAATTTGAATGGTGGACTATTAAATGGTGCTCAACTATTTCTGTCAGATTTGTTTAGCCACTATGCATGATGATCTGACATTTACAGGACGACATAAAATAAAGAAATTGTGATTTTGGTGACCCTAGAATCAGCCTTCTAATATTGATATAGCTTCACCTAGCCTAAGAGGCAGCTGCCACTCTTACAGATATTAAGGGCTGTCTGTATTAAAAAAGAAAAATAGAAGATATTGATTCCGAGTTTTGAAATTCACTTCTCCAAATATACTTGTCACCTTAAAATTCTCAAGGACATTTAAACAATTTTTAAAGACTGTGTTTGTGTAATTTTTTCTTTTATTCCCAGCCATGACTTCATTGCTCACAGGCTAATAGAGGTCATACTCACTTAAAGGTTAGCATTTGATTAAAACTTATTTTTAATGCAAAAAGAAATTAGATCAGAGGTGTTAGCTTAATAAGTTTCCATGTGTGCAGATACTGGTCACACACGGGACAAATCTTTTCTAATATCCATTAAGCTTTTTGTAAGCATTCTAATTTCTACAGTATATCCTGCCCTTTAATTTCACTTAGGTAGATCGCTGCATTTCATTATATGCAGAATGTGCAGTGGTTTTATTTTGGATCTTTGTCTGTCAGATTTATTACAATTTTATCTGAGGAATTAGTGGCAGATGAAGATAGCACGTGATCAATTTATTCTGCAAACCCAATTTAGCTGTGTTAGACCTGTAAACTGCAGAGCTATAGATACTGAAAAATGAGGTTTGGTTTTGTTTTTTAAACTGGACTCATGAATATGACTTCGAGGTAGTAAAGTTTGGGAAGGACTGGAATGACTGATGGGGATTTGGGAGCATGGCAAACCCGGGAGAAAACTAATGGCCTCAGTCAACCCCATTGTGCATAATTTCTCTCACTCACCATTCATCCTTCCAAAGCATCAGCCTTGGGTTTAGAAAATCTTAATAATGTTTGATGTGATAATTACAATGCTTATTAAAATGGGTGGCTCTTGTGCTAATTACCCCATTAATAAAATTCGAAATGGGATTGTACAATGTTGTGGTGTGCAACAAATGAACGATGCTTGTTTATCAATGTTATTTACTAGTGGGGCACACTCCTAATTGATCTAATTCCCCAGTAGTATTAGAATTTATAATAATAGAATTTAGTGAAGAAAAAAAACTTTTATGCTTTTCCTCTACTTTCTATTCAAAAGACATAAAGGAAGAGCTTTTCTTTTTGAAACTGATTATTAACCAGTCACTGTTGGTCAAAGACACCCTCATAATACATGTTCCCAGAGCACCTAGTGGAATCTTTTTTTGTCCTCAGCTGTGCAATCAGAAGGGTAACCAGCAACATTCCTTTAGCTGTTCTGCACCTGGTCCTGCTGCCTGCAGTCCAATGTCCTGATTCTGAGCATCCCTGACTTTCTAACATCCTGTTTCTAACAAGATAATTCTGAACACGCCCCATCTTTTCCACTGGGTGGCCATTTGTAATTAGTCTCTCACTTTTCAGTGTTAACAGAGGACTTGTTGTATGCAAAACACTTTACTGGAAGCTCTAGTGACAGGTAAAACAACAGCAACAATAAAAACCAGCCTTTGCCCTAAAGAAAGTTTATAATGAGATGGAGATTTGAAAAAATATAGACATAAAGAACTTGGTTAAAAATTAGATTCCTGAATCTAAAAATTAGTTAAAAATACCGACTTAAAAGTGATACTAAAGGTGATACTAATTAGAAAACCCTCCTATATAATATATTAAGAGATTCAGGAAGCAAATATAATTATCACCTTGGTGTATGTTTAATTTCTAGGTTGCTACCTGGATAAAAAATATTAATTCCCAAGTAATCTTCTTAACTGAAAGGTTGCCATGTTTTGCAAAAAGATTGAAGACTATTCTTATAGGCATCTAATTTTATATTTTTGCCCTTATTTACAACAGAGAAAAGAAATTTTACTGATGGTGCTCTTAAAAACATTACAAATATTTTTAAGAAGAAAGTCATTTTCAAAAGGTAAATTAGTCAATTCAGTGGATTAAGGGCTGTTCAGGGAGTAGAGCATAGGATGTGTGTAGTTCCGTAGCCAGTGGGAAAGTGAAAACCAGGGGCTGCTTCTGGCTCAGCCAGAGAAGCAAGCACAGCTGCCCCTGTGGTCTGCAGGCCTGTGAGCACCCATGAGTTTAGCTTCCTCCCCAAGCCGGTCCCACTTTCACTTTTAAAAAGAAGGGAAGGATGAATACCACTTGCACAAATAAAATGGTCTAATAAAATGTTTTAAATGTAAAAATACATATAAAGTTGCTTCATGTGGTTTGTTTTCCAATTTTTTTTTAATATGGCAAATTCTGAACCACACAGAGGTTAAAAGTTTGAACCATAAATTAATGCTTTCTTAATTAGGTAGCACTTGAAGCTATTATATAACTACTGATGCATTCAGAATGCATGGCACCATCTAATTTAAAATTATCGCTGTCCCAAGCAAACCCTACAACCTTTACTTCATGGCATGGTCTAAACTATGGATCAGATTAAATACTTTAAAATATCAGTTGATGATGAGATCCTCATAGAGGGAAATTTCCTATTAGATTTATGCAACATCAGCTCCTTCAAATTCAAATGATTTCTACGTCTTCTTTTTAAGGTAACATTTTGTTTTATTTTATCTTATTTTATTTCTGACAATTGAAGGAAATTATTCTTGGCAAGGCCATCTGTGGCAACCTCTGATGCTGCCTGGATACTTGCTACTTTTCAGCTCCTGAAACACACTGCTGTGACTGAACATGAAATCCGGAATTGTCTGAAAAGCAGCTCCTTTTGAGTCTCTTAAACTGAAGGTAAAATGACAACATCCATGTTCTAATAGGGGTCATGGCTAAGTTTTGACTTCTGGTTGCTTGAGTTTCACTCTAGGCTTACAATGTCAAGGCACGTGTGTCGTGTGTCAGGAGGTGGCAGTGGTGAGGAATGCAATCATATCCAAGGGGCAGTGAGCCAAAAAAAACCCCAAGTCTTTATTTTCATATATTTTCTTATGTCTACTCCTTACAATTACATGCTAAGAAACAACGGATGCTCCAGAAACTTTTAGAACTATTTCCCCATTTTTAGACTAAGTAAAAATAGAGAAAGGGCAAGGTTTTCCTGTTTTTGTTTTGCTTTGGTTTTTGAGACAGGCAGGTCTTGATCCTTCTGCCTCAGTCTTCCTTCTGCTGGCATCACACACAGATGACACTACACCCACCTCACAAATTCTATTTTGTCCGTTTTCTTAGTCTACCCTGTTATCATTTTACTTTTCACATTTTTATCCCTGCAAAAAAAAAAAAATCCCTCTCAGACCTTTCTTCCAATCAGAGCTTTTCTTGCCTCTATGTCTCCGCAAAGTAATGCCTCACTTCACGATCTTAATTTGTTTCCCAATTCTGGAAAAGAGACCACATCCCTGTTTGTGGGGGTAAGATGGCTACGGGTTTGTCCCTCACCTGCAGCAGAGTTCACAGACAAAAGCAAAATTTTGCCAAATGTATCAGTTTGCCAGCCAAACTATTCGCAAAGTGTTTGTGAACTGAGGCACCACTGTGTATCACTGTCAGGTCATCTTCCTTAAATTCAGTGTTCAGCATAGGACATTAACTGAAATTTCTGTATTTGTTTTGTACTTTTTGATTATTAGAAAGTGCTACTTTTTTTTCCAGATTAGTAACATTTATTTATTTATTAAATTTTTATTTTAAAGAGGGTAAAATTAAACATAACAAAACAGAACACAACAGATCATAAGTAAACAATGTAAGAGATACAGATTTCAAAGCAAGACAACCAGAGATCTTCACTGTCTATCATATTGTCTCTTATTTTCTTCCAAATAGTTGTCCATCTTTTCATATATAATAAATTCATACAAAACAAAATAGTATAAAACTGATTAGAACAGGATGATGAAAGCATTTTAGGTCTTCAAAACAAGACTATAAGGAAGTCAACAATGGCTACCATAGTGTCTCTTATTCTCTTCAAAATAGCTGTCCATACCTCCATGAATGTTGAAATTAAACAAAACAAAACAGACTAAAATCACTCTGAACAAAGCATGGATTTCATATCATGATGCTATGGAATCAGTACTGGGTACCTTAGTGTCTCTTTCTCTTCAAAGTAGCTGTTCATTTCATTGTGCATTATATATTTTTTTATTTTTAAAATTTTATTTAAAGAGAAAAAAAAGCAAAACAGAAAAAAAAGGATAGCAACGATATAGTATTCCAAAGGGAAAAAAGAAAAAAAAATACAACTAAGAAATCACTACTTGATAAATTACATACTGTCACCTTGGAAATAGTTATTCAAGTTACAAAATTAAAGCATACAAAGTAGACATTCAAACACTGAGACTGCAAACAGTTCTGCTCAACGTTCTAACAAAAACTTAGTAATATGGTCATCTATCTTACACACTTAAACTTACACGCAGTTTTATACTTTAGAGCACTTTCTTTTTCTCTCTTTTTTATAATAGCAATTACACATTTGGGGTTTTATTAATCCTACACTTCTTGCTTTTTACACTAGAGACACAAGATAATATTTATAAATATGATTCTTATTTATTTCACTAATGAAAATAGTCTCAAGTTGTCTCCATTTACCTATGAAGGCCTCAAAATCATCTTTTTTATACTGAGTAATATTCCATTGTATAAAAATGTCACATCTTTTTTATCCACTTTGCAGTTGATGGGCATTTTGGTAGGTTCCAAGGTTTAGCTATTACAAATTGGGTTGCTATGAACAGGGGTGCACATATATCACTGTGATATGACCTTTTCAATTTTTCTGGGAAAATACGCAGGAGGGAAATAGCTTGGCTGCACCAGTCTGCACTCCCACCAACAGTGGAGCAGTGTTCCTTTTTCCCCTCAGCCTCGCCAACATTTGTTATCAGTTGATTTCTTGATGGCAGCTATTCTTTCTGGAGTAAGGTGAAATCTTAATGTTGTTTTAATTTGCATTTCTCAAATGACCATTAATGGTGAACATTTCTTCATGCATTTATTTTCCATTTGTATATCTTCCTCTGAGAACTGTGTGTTCATCTCAGATGCCCATTTTTGGAGAGGGTCTTTGAATTTGGGGGGCTTGATGTTTTTCAATTCTTTATATGTTCTGTATATAAGTCTTTTGTCTGAGGGGTTGCTAGCTAAAATTCTTTCCCACTCTGTGGTTTTTCTTTTCACTCTGTTGGTGATTTCTTTTAAAGTGCAGAAACTTTTCAATAATGTGAGATCCCAGTTGTTGATTCTCTGAAGTTTTTCCCGTGCAGTTTCCATTTTGTTCACAAATTCTCTGCCTACCCCTATGTCTCCAAGACTTATACCTACCTTGTCTTCCAGTAGATTTAGTGTTTATGTTTAAATGTTTAGGTCTTTGATCCATTTAGACTTTAGTTCATGGTGATAGGCATAGATCTAGTTTCAGTCTTCAGCATGTAGAGAGCCAATTTTTCCAACACCATTTATTAAAGAGGCTATCCTTCTTCCAGTGGACATATTTAGCCCCTTTGTTAAGTATCAGGTGGCTGAGTGTCTTTGTAGTTGTGCTTGCATCTTCTAATCTGTTCCATTGATCCTCAGGTCTATGTCTTGCCAGTACCATGCTGATTTTATCACTGTGCCTTTGTAGTACAGTTTCAGGTCAGGAATTGAGATGCCTCCTGCCTTGCCTTTATTGCCCAGAATTGCCTTTGCTATTCTAAGTTTCTTCTGTTTCCAAATGAATTTTAGGAGTGTTTTCTCTAGATCTGTGAGATATCTCAATGGTATTTTGATTGGGATTGTGTTAAATCTGTATAACAGTTTTGGGAGTATGGCCGTTTTCACAATGTTGGTTCTTCCTAGCCATGAGCAAGGAATGTCCTTCCATTTTCTAATATCTTCTTCAGTCTCCTTTTTCAGCATAGCATAATTTTCAGCATATAGGTCTTTTACATTTTTAGTTAGGTTGATTCCTAAGTATTTCATTTTTTTAGATGTTATTGTGAAGGGTGATATTTCCATAATTTCTCTCTCAGTGAGTTTCTTGTTTGTATATGGGAATGCTATTGGTTTTTGAGCACTGACTTTGTATCCAGCTACACTGCTGAATTTGTTTATTACCTCTAGTAGTCTTTTAATGGATTTTTTGGGTCTTCTATATAGAGTATCATGTCATCTGCAAATAATGATAATTTAACTTCTTCCTTTCCTATCTTTATACCTTTTATTTCTCTCTCTTTTCAGATTGCCCTGGCTAGTGTTTCCAGAACTATGTTGAATAAGAGTGTTGATAGTGGACATCCTTGTCTTGTTCCTGATTTTAAAATGTGAAAGCTTTCAGTTTTTGTCCATTTAGTATAATGTTGGCTGTTAGTTTGTCATAGATGGCCTGTATAAGGTTGAGGTAGACACCGTATATTCTAGATTTCTGAAGGATTTTTATCATGTACATGTGTTAGATTTTATCAAAAGCTTTTTCTGCATCTATTGAGATGATCATGTGGGTTTTGTTTTTGTCTCTTTTGATATGGTGTATTGCATTTATTGATTTGTGTATGTTAAACCATCCCTGCATTCCTGGAATGAACCAAATTTGGTCATGATGTATAATCTTCTTGAGGATTTGCTATATTCTATTTTCCAGTATTTTATTGAGAATCTTTGCATTAATGTTCATTAGTGAGATTGGCCTATAGTTCTCCTTTTTGGTTGGGTCTTTCTCTGGTTTTGGTAAGAGAGTTATACTTGCCTCCAGGAATAATTTAGGGAGGATTGCTTTCTTTTCAATTTCATTGAAGAGTTTAAGGAGGCTTGGCGTCAAATCTCTAAATTTCTTGTAGAATTCAGCCATGAATCCATCAGGACCTGGGCTTTTCTTTGTTGATAAGTTTTTAGGTACATTTTCAATTTCAATAGCTGATTTTGGGTTATTCAAAATTGCTATATCTTCTTGGTTGAGCTTTGGTAGTTTGTATGTTTCTAGGAATCTGTGTTTCTAGGAATCATTTCCTGTGTGTTTTCCACTCTATGTGAGTAGACATTTTCAAAGTAGGTATTCATGATCTTTTGAATTTCCATGGGATCTGTAGTAATTTCCCCCTTTTCAGTCCTTATTGCATGAATTTGGGTTTTTTCTTTCTTTTTCATTGTGCATTATATAATCAGTTCTCATAAACTGTTTAGAAGTTCTACACATGCATGAGTCTCTACATGTATACCTATCCTTTCTTTATTAGAGGGAAAAACAAAACAAAACAAAACAAATTGCTAGAAAAACATGAAACAAAAAAGATATATAAAACCACAATACAAGGTGATCTACAATGGTTACTGTGATGTCTCTTGTTATCTTCAATAGAATTGTCTATATCATCAGGCTTAGTATAATTGAACATAGCAGTACATAATATCAATAAAAATAAAACATTGGAGACATTATAAGACTTCAAAAGCAAGTAATAGTCAAGCCAGAGTGGGTATTGTAGTGAATCTTATTGTCTTCAGAATAGTTGCCTGTACTTTCAGACTTGATGCTATCAAACACAACAGATTGGAATAAAATCAGTCAAAACAAGACAGTGATGTAACAGAACCAGATTCAAGTAAGATCAGTCTTAATAAGACAATGTAAGTTATACAGGGCTTTGGATTAAGTTAATAGGAAATTAATGAGGGTTACTGTAGAATATCCTGCTATTTTTGAAATCATCTGTGCCTTCAAAAATAGTACAAGTAGACAGACTGGAACAGAATATAATAAAGCTAAACAGAGCAATGAGAATAACGTGGATTTTAAATCCTGATACACTATTACCAATGTCCTCTGCCTTCCTTTTTTTAGACAATTCCTCCCCTTTCACTCACATAGGGTTCTCTGCACATTTTGGGTCCCACCAACTCCCTCAGTTTTAGATTTGAGGGAGCAACCTGCTATTTACCTAAGTGGTTACAAACCATCCCACTCCTGGACTTGATCTTAAGTTGTATTCCTTTACCTACAAAAGCCTCAAGGTTTTCCTTCTTTATAGCTGAGTAGTTCTCTACACAACAGTGTCATCTCTTTCCAACCTATCTGCAGCTGCTGAACGAGCTGCCCCTATTTCTGTCTGCTTCCCTGTCACATAGAGCATTGTTTTCTCATATTTGATTTTTGGTCCATAAACCCTCTTTCAGGTTAATTATATTTCCTATACAGAGCATCTTGATGGACCCTATCTCCTGATCTACTCTGCCTGTGTTTCTTTTTGTTAGTGTATCAAGGCCGTCTATGTTAGAAATTATAGCCAACCTTCTCTGCCTCATTTCAGCTATGCTATTATTCTGCCACTGTTTGTCTATTTTTCTGCCACTGTTTGTCTACTTTTTCCTTCATTCCACTGTCTGCCTCTCTCTTGAGGCCTCTCTGCAGCTCTTCCTAAAATCCTGGTGTATTTTTATTTCTCTCTGTAGAATGTCCTTCAGTATTTTTTGTAGAGTTGGATTGGTGGTCATGAACTCCCCCAGTTTCTCTTTGTCATGGAAGCATTTTATTTCTCAATTAATTTTGAGAGATAGTTTTGCAGGGTACATCAATCTGGGTTGGCAGTTATTTTCTTTTGGGGCTTGGAATACTTTGCTCCAAGCTCTTCTTGATTTGATGGTTTGTGTCATGAAGTCTGTCATGATTTTGATGGGTTTTCCTTTATGGGTGATATGTTTCTTTTTTCCGAGGGCTTCTACTATTCTTTTCTTGTGATGAATTTCTGGGATCTTGATTGTTATATGTCTGGGTATACATCTGTTTTGGTTATAGCTGGCTGGATTTCTGTATGCCTCATATGTCTGAACATCATTTCCTTTTCCTATACTTTGGAAGTTTTCTTTAATCATTTCTGTAAATAGCCTTTGTATTTCATTTGTATTTATCCCTGCTTCTTCACTTACATTTTTTATTCTTACATTATAGATCCTCTTGTCATCTTCTAGCCTTTGTATTGTTACCCCCTATTTCCTTGTTTTTTGTTTTTTGTTTTTTGTTTTTTTTTGCTGGCTCTGGGATGGAACTCACAACCTCACATTTACAGAGTGGGGCCTTAGCCAACTGAGCTAAAGCAGCCAGCACTTCCTTGTTATTTTTAAGAGATATTTCCTTTTGCAATCACACATTGCAAACCTGTCTTCAAGTTTTGATAATCTATCTTAGTTTCTGTCATGAAATTTTGCCAGCTTTCAATGGAGTTTTTAATTTCTTGGTAATCTCTGAATTTGTTTCATGTATTCTAGGTTTTTTTTTTAATATTCTTCATCAAAAGTTTTTCTCCTTTTTCTGTGTTCCTCCATTCTTCCATCTGTGTCTTCTTGAGAGGTACTTAACATTTCTTTTATTAAATTCTTATAACTTGCTTTCCTTGTATTAGTATCTCAGTTTTGAATTCTTGAGTATAATGTCACACAGATATTTCTTTTTGTCAGCTAATGCCATGTCCAATTTTGCATATTTGCTGTCCTTGATTTGCTTAGGCTGGGTTACACCCCTGGTTGGGACCCAATAGCCAGGGATAAAATTGACCCCAAATTGTCCTGAACTGGTTCTATCCACATGGCTCACACTAATGTGGTGAAGGCCCCCATTGGTTGACTAGCTCAGAGAGGAGGGGCCAGCCTACATGACTCCTGCTTGCACCTCAATGATCAACAGCAAACTGTAGAGGGCAGCATCCCTAGCCAGTGTGCTTCAGAAGAAACATAACCAACAAGGAAAGAGACTATGACCTCCACCTTACACCTGTATGGACAAAACCAGAAACATGGCAAGAGAAAAAAATAAGAAAAAGCCTCCAGCTGCCAAACCAGGGAATATGGGTCCAGGAGAAGAAAGTACTACTTTTTCTCCTACTTTGTTGAAGTTAATTTCCCATCCTCCCAAAGAACTCTCCCCAACCTCTTCCTTCTTGACCAGTGAGTGCCAGCTGGTCTTAACCTCTCAGTCCCTTCCATGACACTTCTGTCCCTGGCTCTCTGTCCCACCCTGCTTTTGCTTCCGTCTTCTCTCAGTTGTTCACCAGTAACTTCATCTTGCTTTCAAGGTTTCCAGCTGGCTTCCCTGAGCTTGTGATCATTTGACTCTTTACGTTACATGTGCACAGTGTCTTATGAAACTTTCAGGTCATTTTAGGATTTTAAGGTTTTTTGGACTGAGAAAGGTTATGTGAAATATAATTTTCATGTTTTGTAATATCTTTGGCGAAGTCTGGAACACTAACCATGAAGAAAGTGTGGTTTCATGATAGCCACATCCTGAGACCTGTCAGACAGGAAGTGGAGTAAGGGAATTTTACAGTTAGGCTCCAATCACATGAAGAATGCTTATGTTGAAAAGACTGCATTCATGCTGAGCAGCTTTCCTTTTTCAAAGGTGTTTTAGACTCCACAGTTGTATGGGAGGAACCATGTGGTTCTAATGAATGTTATGCAAGACTCTATTGATGTGTATCATCAGATCTACGCATGTACATCAGAATCTTGTAATAATCATGTCTGCAAAAGCCCTCCTCTGCCCAACTCCCTTATGAGAGTGTATGGCCCTGTGTGCTTTGCAAACTTGGGGGATGCTGAGATCACTTGGCTAACGGACCACAGACTTCTCTGAGTACCCGATAAGGCTCAGGTGCCATACATTCACAACCCCCAACTTAGTACATTCCCTGAGAGGATTCCCTGGAAACCTTTTTTTATTAAATCATGGAAGTTTACATGTATGAGGCTATTTACATGTTGCAAATACTAACGAGTAATTCAATTCTGAAGTACTCCTGTTCACTACAAAATTCAAGATCCTGATAGTAACATTTTTCTTAAAATCATGTAGGATGCAATACATCGTGCTCCAGTCTGATGACCCTCACAGACGGTGAGAGACTGGATGGCTTTTCAGCAAACATTAATTTCTCACCATTCTGGAGGCAGCAACTTAAAGGGCAGGGAACAGGCAGATACGTTTCCTGGAAAGGGAACACTTCCTGGTTAGCATCTGGCTCTGCGGTCTTCTTGTATTTTCACATGAGGAGCATCAGAGAGTTGATAGCAAGTGCTTATTTCTCTTACAAGGTCACTGGAACAATTCTCACAGGTTCCACTTTCACGACACAGATACCTCCCAAAAGCCCACTCCAAATACCAGCTCTCTGGCAGATAGAGATGCAACATGGGAGTTTTGATGAAATGCATTTAGCCCATAGGATCAGTGAAAGCTTATGATTGTGTATTATAAAATGCCCACGTTGTATATTATGATGAATTAACCAAGTTGAGAGTATTAAGAGAATAAAAAAAGATGAGACTGACTTGTTAGGTATAGGGAGTGATCAGTTAATGCTACTGTAGTATGGAGGTAGTTGGGTTGATCTCTTTGAATCAAATTGATTAAAAAAATATACTTATATTGCTTTTTCTGCTTTTACTGCTATTATATATTAATATTACCACCAGTTATTCTATCTTCTGCAATATATTTAATGGGTAACTATTGTTTTACTCAATGTGTTTTCAAAAAGTTTGGAACTCCAGGGAAAATTACTTAGTTTATTCTAAGATAGTCTCAGTTTTCTCTGAAAAAGACTAAAAATAGAAGACATATTTTCTTTTTCTGAATGTGTTTTTCTTATAAACTAAATAGTTTACAAAGACATTGTATAAAGGACTTCTTATCTTAAAAACCATTCCTGATAAGACTAATAATATTCAGTGATATATATATATATATATATATATATATATATATATATCCTTATACTAATTATCATAATAGGATAAAAGAAACTGTCATTAAGAGTAGTCTAATTATATTAGTAATTAATAATTAGACAACTTTGCCGGTTTTTGCTATTGGATGATTTTTATTTTAAAGCTAACTTTTTCTTTCTCTTCTTTTTTTGGCTGTTTGCACATGCTACACACTCATTTTCCTACTTAACCACATTCCTAACTCCTAAATGCAGCTCTCAGTGTTTTCTCTTAGTAGGAACAGCCTCCAGATGACTTTCTGTAACTGTTTAGAGGTCTTAGGCACTTAAGATCTAAGCCATGAATTGAAGCAAATATGTAATCTGCTTCTATGTTCCTCCCCTGCCTTCCTGATGGCAAGTTGTCAGGGACAGCCCGAGAAGTACTAGAAATCCTTGGAGCAAAGCACTTCAGGTTGATATGCTAGACACGTAACAAATGTCAGCTCACTTTTGGAACTTAGCACTCTTCACATGCATTTTATTTTTCTGAGCAACCAGTTTACTTACTTATCTGAACACCAAAAGACATCCTAATGCAACAGTGACTAAACTCTGTAGACATAAATGTCTATTAATTCTTTATCATTTTTACATGGCCCAGTGAAACCAGCAGAAAGATTTGGAAGATGATGGACTTTAATTTTATCCAATTTTGACTTAAGCTATTTTCAAGTGATTCAAATTTTAAATTTATTTGAGAATTTGAAAGTGTTCCTTGGAGACTATTTTCCCACCTCCTACTTGAATCACAGTATTATTTTTTTAAGAATTTTGGTAACAAGAGAATTGTTGTGTGTGTGTGTGTGTGTGTGTGTGTGTGTTTGAGAAATAATCTCACTATGTAGCTGAGGTTGGCCTTGAACTCAATATGTAGACCAGGCTGTGTCAAACATTTGATGATCTTCCTGCCTCAGCTTCCTGAGTGCTGGGATTACAGGTACTCATCACCATGGCCAGTAGGATGCTTTTTATGGTAGGACAATAAATATAACATTTTTTACTAATAATGTTAGAAACTCAAAAGAAGAAAAATAATCATTTGACATTTGAAATGTAGTCAAGTGCTCCTGAGATTTTCACCTCTTTGCTTTAAATAGAATATATACTGAAGTTTATGCTGAAATGCAGTAATTGTAGTTTAATGCTGAGGGAAGAAAATGTTAGAATCCGTCATTTATATTAAATATGACATATGATAAAAGTTTTATCTTTGAATAAAAGCCATTGGAGTAAAAAATTGCCATTAATACATCTCAAAACATTCCCCCTACCTTTAAACACTCTAATCATCCCACCATTCTTGCCACTTTCCGAAGCAGTTCTGAAAGTCATTTTTTGAAATTGTCCTTAGTTGCACTGCCCTAGGTGTCACAGTGACCTGAATTGATTCAAAATATGTAACTTTCATGGTTGTGTTGGCTTTGGAGAAGAAGAAGATAAGGACATACTATAGTGTTTTACAAGCCTGCCTTCCTGTAGGATCATCTCAGAAAAAGCATTAGCAGTATTTTAGATCCTATCTCATAAAGACACTCATGAAAGAGAAGGTCCAGAGTTGCTTCAGAAAATGATAAAAACAATGGGATAAATGTGTATGAAGTAAGGGGAAGTATTTTGAGGAAGACTGATGGCAATGTGTCTTTTAATACAATACATTTTAAAACGGAAACATTCACTGTATTTTTATCATTCCTTACACATTCATATCACAGTCATTCCAGAATACGTTAAATAAGTAAGAAAGTAGTATCGAATGTAGTGGAAACATTAACAGTGCATCTTTTTTCTTCTATCTTTAACAGGTAAATGACTCTGAGAATTGTATGAAGTGTCTTTAAACTCAGAATTTTGTGTTGCTAAAACACCTAGAATAACAGTAACATCTTTAAAAAATTCATTGTGTATGGGGAGAGAGAAGGAGCAAAAGGAGAAAGGGAAAGAGGAAAAGAGAGAGAGGAGAGAGAGTTGCACATTTACCTAATTGCAGTAGTATGAGGATAACTTAAAACATTTTTTATCAGTATGTCATCCTTCTATTGAATCTTCAGTTTGGCAGTGAAGTTTTATTGTGAGTTTCTGGATTATTATGAGCTGATTGCCTTATTTCATCAGACCCAATTGTGCTTATTTTGAAACTGTGCTTTCCAAGGAGAGCCAAGTGGCCGGTTAACCTAGTCGAATGAGAACTCTTGGATACTTCTTTTTCTGCAAAGAAATAATCCCCACATTAATGTTTTTCAGGATTTTCATTCAGGATTTTCAAGCCTGAATAATGCAAAAAGAAAAAAAGAGTAAATCAAATTGGGTGAATTAGCTGAAGTTCCTCTTTGGAAACGTACTGATGGCTAACTGTCATCTGTTCAATACACATACATAAAATAAATTCACTTTGGACAAACTATTTAGAAATCACTTACTATTGGTGATTCAGCCAAAACAGAATGAAAAATTAATGACTTGCACTCTTCTTGATGAACTTGTAATTGAACCTTCAAAATCTGTTATTTTTTTTCCAATCAAATTTTTTCTTAAAAATAATTGAAAGCATTATTGCTGTGTCTTGAAATTGTTCCCATTAAATTTCAGCTCCATTACCAGAATACACATTTCCTATCTAGGATAAGGTATAGTCTAATGGACATAGAAATGTGAGACATATCTTAAGACTTTTTCATTCACCCCTTTGAGACACCATATTCTGGGCAAGTGAGTGCTGTTAATTGTCTTGAAAAGACTCCAAGAAATGTGTTCTGCCTTGTAGATTAGTGGCTACAGAGCCACCTACTGCGTTCAGGTGAGTCGAATTATATTGATAATTTTTTGACAGATGCCAAAATTAAGTTAAAATCACAGTTTGAAAAACTACTCTTTCATGACCATCTTCTATTACTATAGTACATTTAAAGTGATTTCATAATATGTGACTAATGACAAATACCACTTTTAGGGACTGGAGCCGTGAGCTACTATAAAGCAGATGCCAAAAACAGTTCAGATTTATCATGCTCTGAGCTCTGGTTATGCTGTGAATCCAGACACATTACAGTTTTCTATCACTCATGGGTTCCTCAAATTTTGCCTAGTGGATTTCTACCTGCTTCTGTGAGAGAGCCAGTGTGTGGAGCCCTTTACATTTCTTGTCTCATTTAACACATTCTCCTGTGAAGAAAGCATCAGGATAACCACCACTTAGGATGTTTAAGGTAAGCACTGTGAGACTGAAGATAAATGGGAGGACATATTCTCAAAGAGCTCGTAAGATACTAAAATAAATTTAAAATTGTGAGGAAGTTTATATTATGAAGTGGTTTTAAAATCTCTGGCTCTAGGACAGATGAGTCTAATTATTAATTTTACATGAACTAGCTATGGGACAATAATTGACAGTCCAGATATTAAGATGGTTGTTAATGGCATGGTCCCTACTGCACAGTAAGGTTACAAGAACTAAATGACTTGATATAAATAAGAAGTTACATCAAGTGCCAATATGTTAATTGTCTCTGCTGTACCTAGTGTTAGCATGATGGCTTTCTGCTATACTGTGGAAAAATAGTGTTTCTTTAGATGACTGGACACTTAGGATGGAGGAAGTCTTCAGAAAACAAAAGGACAGTCCTTGAGCTAAGCCTTGAAATATGATTAGGAATTTTAACTAAGGATTTAAAAATTCTAAACTTGAAATGTTTAAACAATGCAGTGATAGGTTGCAACAGGTTGAATTGTAAAGCTGGGACATTAAACAGCTGAGAATAGGGCAAACCTCACCCTGGTGCAGTTAAGTGAGTGAAAGAGTCCTAAAAAACTAAAACAAAACAAAACCCTGCACTAACTGACCTCTAATTGCACTGTTCCAGACAAGGTAGTGTAAAAAAACTGCAGACTCCATGTGCATACAGCTCCTGTACACTGGATTTTCCACTATATTACTGCAGCCAGTCAGAGCTATATTCAACTGTGGCTGCAAGGAGAAAATTGATTTAGATATTTCCATACCCAGCCACATTTCCCCCTCACTGGAAAGATTTCTGTTGATAAAATTCATTTTACTAAAGGCAAAAAGGAAAGAAAAATATTCAATGTTTTATATGAAGTCATGTGAACATTATTAGACTAAATGTGATACTGTCGAGATATGGCAATCTTGTAGAGATGCACTTTAAAAAAATAGTTCAAGATATTATTGTAAGGATTGTGTCATGCTGAGAACTTTAACCTTGCAGTCAAGTTAATCTGTGAAGCTCTGTATTACATTTGCTGATATTTATATATTTCCACAAGGGATCAGGAGAAAAATTCCACGGGACCAATGCCTGGAGGGTAGCTGTGTTACTAGGGGAGGACATGTTCTGACTGCCTGATGTTTCAGCCCACAGGACAGACAGGCCCTTTCACCCACATAATTTAATTTCGACCTGGCTTTCTGCCTTGGGAGGCTGTGTGTATTGATGTCAGTGAAACCAGTTACACATTTCATGCGCGTTTGCTACTGCAGCATTGCAAAAAGGGTCCAACTCCTAGATTAGCAAAGTGGGCATTTCAGTCACTGCAGGGAGACAGGGAGATACTGCTAGGGGACAGTCACACGGGATTAACTGAAGCATCATTTTGGATGCAGTGACAGGTCCGACTGACATGGATTTATCTTGGCCTGTTTTCCTTTTTGGTAAATACAAAAGCCAAAAACCCGATTGCTTCTGTAACATGTTGTCACTATCCTAAAGCAAAAGCAACAGATAAGTGAGAGAAATCATGGTGCTTGGCAGACAGTTACAATTCTGGAGAAGTAATTGGAAGAATGACATTTCACTAGGGTGTCAGAACACAACCTCATTATTTCTTTTTACTACTATTCAGTGTGCCTCTGTGGTGTTAATTATCACTGTGTTAGGGAGAACCACCACCATAAGTGATTTCGGATGTATTAAATCCATCTCCTACCTGACACAATGACCAAAGACTCCTTTAAGTCCATACTCTTCAGACATTTCATGTATCTGAGTTCTGACTCATAGAGGGAGGTTAAGTATAAGTAGAAATCCAATGACTATTTCTATGACTTAGGAAACAGTTCTGGCATTAACATTAAATGATATTTGTGGTCTAATGGTACAAGCATGATTTAAATCATCACACCTGCAAATTAACGATAGCTTTTTTTGTTTAAGAGGTAATGGGGATGAAGAAAACTGGATGGATTCTCTCTCCCTGTTACATGAAGAAGAATAGAAATGACAGCCAACTGAATGTCAGCAACAGTGGTTGCCAAAAAATAATGGCCTTCACCTTTTTCTTGTGATTCTGATGCATCTCAAGAACTGGTAGTTGAACCTGCTCTATTCCACAGCACTGGAGCAATAACCTCATTACTCTTTGTCAGGTCATTTGGGGAGTAATTGTTCCACAGAGTAAAAACTCAATGGCCCCAGTGCTCTAAGAGCACTGATATTTGTTGATAAGTGTGTGTGTTCATGAACTAGTATGTGTGAGTTTGAGTTTGTGAGTGTGTGCACATGTGAATGGACCAGAAGTAAAGAAGAGGAGGAAGAAGACAAAGCAAAAGAGCAAGAAAAAGATATCAGGCCAGTAAACTCAACTCGAGATGCAAGAGCTGTGGGCGCTCCTGTTTGCTAGTCTTTAACTGAAAACACCTCAAATAAGTGAGCAGCCTCCCCCAGCAGCAGCTAAGTTTCTTGTTTCTAAGACCTGCTTGGATTACCATGCAGAAAGTGCCTAGTTGGGGTAGGTGAGTAACCATACACATAAATACCACAGGTGTGTGGTGCTCTTACCTGTGGCTCATTAATTTTTTAAACAAATATGTTTGCTACACGACTGATGTCAGGGTCCAGCTGTGTCTTTTGGAGGGAGTATCTGTGGATTTGTTGATCTTGGTCTGTCAGGTTGGAAATGTATCATATGTAACCATCTATTTAAGATGCATCAAAATAGTTCACTTTTTATTCTTTTTTAATTTTACTGCTAGAAGTATTTTTACATTTCTCAGTCTGGTTTATCCTCTTTTCATAGGAGTTGTGTCTTTGGTTTAAAATAACATTCATTATGTCGCGGGGAGTGTGTGTGGGGAATCCTGTCATGGCTTGACTCTGTCCTCCTGCTGGGGCTGCAATGAAGCTGTCACCGCGTTGCCAGCCAGGTCTGCAGTCATTTCAAAGTCTGGCTGCGGGAAGATTCACTTCCAGGTTCGCTGGCAGGACTGTTGCCGGGCTTCACATGGCCCTGGCTGTTCTCCAGAGATTCGGATCCTTCTCACGTGGGAGCTTACTGCATGGTAATGGGCTTCCTTAGAGAAAGCAAGAGAGCACAAGTGAGCCCCGAAGAAGAAAATCAGGCAGGTCATTGTCATATATCCTTTGAGATGAAATCCTACCTCTCTTGATATATTCTGTCAGAAGTGTCAGTAGGTCCAGCCCATATAACAGGACCTGAATACCTGGACAAGCAATTCACTGGAAGTCATTAGAGAAGCTACTTACAGTGTATGGTGTTATACAAATGACAGCTTTATTCAGGAAAAAAAAAAAAGAATAAGAAACCCAACAGATTCTGGACTTTTGACTCCATAATCATTATTATAAAATATCTAATTGGAAAACTTTATTTTTAGATGGTTTATGATTTCTTATTTTCATCTAAAGAGGTGGCCTTCTTGTAATTTCATAGAACTCACAGGAACACAGAAAATGTAGGCAACAGAAATATCACACACATCCACACCCATCTGCATTCCACCTTAGTAAGAAAACACGGTCAGTGTAGTGGAAATCCTGTATGTCCCAGCCTTTTCTAGGGATGGTTGGTATCCTGACTTGGGTGGTTTTCCTTCTGGTGTATTCATCTGTAATTTTACAGTATATATGTACTATTAATGATATTTTACTTCATTGCTTGTTTTAAAATTCCATTTAATGGTCTGTCTTGTTTTGCACCTTCCCAATAATATATGTTAAAGATGATTAGAAAGAGCATTGTTCATACTAAGCAAAAATTAACAATTTAAAAGAAGAAATAATGAATATAACCATTACTAGCATAATGTAAATGTATGATATAGATGGTGGGATATTCATAACATGAAATATTACATTTGTAGAAGCAAGTTTATGAACTAGAGCCCCATGTCAATATAGATTCATCTCATAAGCATTTAGTTGAAGAAAATATCATTCATAATACATACTTTCACTTCAGAAATTTTTAAATGACTCAATGCAATTCTGAGTTACTTGTTAAAATGAATCTAAAGAACTTTTTCTGAAACCAAACATATGTAATCCCTTAAGATATTGTCTTTTAAATTAACAATTGTTTATATGGGGAGGATAAACAGAACATTTCTGCTAAATTCCATGGAACTATAAGCTTTTTAATTACCAATTCCAAATCTAACTTATTATTATGCTAGGATTTATATAGATTCATCCAATTTGAAGTTTAAGGCCCTGGAAAAATATTATTCCCTCATTTTATTTTCATTTGTATTTATTGTGAAGGCCTAGAGAATTGACAGACACAGACACGTTTGTGCTCCCACCTCCCCATCTCATTTCTCTATCTTACAATTGGGAAAGCTGCAGCAGATGTGAGTAACTATTTACATTCAAAATAATAACACATATAAATAGCATCTTTCCAATTCTTCATTACTGACAATAGAAATAACTGGTATGTTAGCCTAAGTCCTAACAAAACAAGAGAAGAAATTAACAAAAGAAGGTGGTAATAAAGTAATCCAGCAGATCTGTTTCTTCGGAGAGGACTGATCTCCATCTGCTGATATATCCATGCTGAATAATTTGAGAAGGATTGACTCAAAATCCCAATGAGTGTTAAAAGTAAAGTCATGCTCAAAAGCATTGAGACTCATAAGAGTTTACAGCATGAGCTAGATGGTCTTTATTTAATATTTAGCTTTATACCTTAATAGATATTAAATCTCAACATGGCCATGATGCACTAGGAATATGCACTAAAAATATATAGGAAAAGGTGTTCAGGATTTAGGAGGAAGGGGAAGGAAGGACTGAGAAAGGGATTAAAAAAATAACTACAGAGATTCCTTGTTTAACAAACAGTTTCAGGTCCTGCAACTGGGTGGTGCCTGCTCTGGTCCCTGAATGAAGAACTGCATATAGTATGTACATTACGATATTCAGAACAATGAAGTTGTCAGATAACCTCCAGCTTGATGACTGCTTTTATTTGAATAACTCTTACATGTAGTACCGTAAGTATAACAGGACATACAACTACAGCACTATACTGTACAATACAGCCAGCAAAAATTGCACTACTGTATAAGCAAGAGGTACT
The DNA here is from genome assembly GCA_004027455.1 of Hydrochoerus hydrochaeris. Taxonomy (NCBI): domain Eukaryota; kingdom Metazoa; phylum Chordata; class Mammalia; order Rodentia; family Hydrochaeridae; genus Hydrochoerus; species Hydrochoerus hydrochaeris. Next base: position 137,267 of record PVLA01003224.1, on the reverse strand, counting down.
ATACCAAAAAATTGGTGCTTTATAAACAAGGTATACAGAGCTATATCAAAAAAATAAGATTTTCGTAATTCAAACACCACGCCTCAGTGGTAAGCTGAACAGTCTTTAAACAGATAGGTCCTTAAGCATAGAATGTCTGTAACTCAAACATGTACCAATGACCCACAATGCACGTGGTCATCTCGCACTAATTATATACAAACATGTAGTAAAAAAAAAAATAACATTTAAAAATGAAAAGTTGTTAAATCTCAACACTTCCCTAAACTCTACAGTTCAGTTTCCTCCGTGGTATTCTTCATATACCTCCTGCAACTTCTCTGAGTTTAAATGAATAAAAATTTACAAAACATGGGGATTTAGCTCAGTGGCACTGAGCCTGCCTGGCAAAAGGAAGGTGGTGAACTCAATTTCTGGTACAAAAAATAAATAAGTAAATAAATAAACAAAAATTACAAAGGATATAGAAAAGTAACCTACTGGAACTGCCACATAAATGTTAGCTTTTGTTAAAATCAGGAGTCAAGCATGTGTAGATTTTTTTAGTTGTTTTTTTTTTTTGTAAAGAGAATAAAGCCAAGCCAAACAAAACAGAATAAAGCTAGTCAGAACAGAACAACAAAAGCAATACAGGACTTCAAAGCAAGATAATAGGAAGCCAGCAATGACTAAACATGTGCAGATTTTAAATGATTTAAAAATAATTTGTTTTTACTAGAAGTAGGGTCTGAAGCATAGATTTATAATTCTATATAGCATAGATTTATAATTCTATATAGCTACAATATGCAAATATACAAAAATATTATAATTAGATTTCTAATCAATAACTATAGTTATGCTAAATAGCACGGTACAATATCAGTGAGACATAATATCCTTTATCCATATTTTGATATATAAATTACATTTGGATCTAAGTATGAAATCTAGTATTTTTAAATTTTAGTATTTATGGAAATACGAAATTATATGTATGTTTTCACAGCCTTATTTTATTTCATGTAGCTATTTTGGACTCATGTAAATTAATACATACAGATTTGTCTCATTCATTCTAGCTACAGTGTAATCATCTACTGAATGGTGACACTAAATTTTTTCTCTGATTTACTACAAGGAAATAATCGAATGTATATGTACATACCTCTGTACACATTTATATTTTTTCAATAGTAAATACCTAGATGTGGAATTACTTGGTGTCACAGTTTCAGAGTATACCTTTAACTCTACTCAAAGTTGCAGTTGCTTTTTGGATTGGCTGAGTTAAATTTCACTCCAGTATGAATTATATTCACTTTTGTTCATTCTGTCTTTGTCGACTTTTGCTATTATAAGCAAAATTATTACATTTTAACTTTTACCAATAAAGATTTAAAATGATGAGGAAATAAAAGTACCTCACAATTTTACTTTTATTAGATAATTTTAAATAGTAATAGATAATTTTTCTAGCCATTCATGTTTGCATCTCTTTATAGTAGATTGGACTTCGGTACCATTTCCCACTTTTTATAAGGCTATTTTTACTTGTGGAGTGAAACACCTATTTCTAGTGACTTGAATAATTTTGTTTTATAAATATCTTTTGCCAGTGTGTGGCCTTTGTTTTTATGTATGTATGTTTTTTTTTTTTTTTTTTTTTTTTTTTTTTTTTTTTTTTTTTTTTTTTTTTTTTTTTTTTTTTTTTTTTTTTTTTTTTTTTTTTTTTGGTACCTGGGATCAAACTCACAACCTTGCACTTGTCAGGCAGGCGCTTAAGCCACTGAGCTAAATCCCCAGCCTTTTTCTGTATCTTTTAATTTAAATTTAAGATATTTTCATACAGTGAATTTAATCCAACTCTTTTTTCTCCTTCTTTAATACTTTTGCCTCCTTAGAAGATATTTTTCTTTACCCTGTGCTATTCCGGAGGCTGTAAGTCTTTGGTTTTCATTGTAGAAAGTCAGTAGGTGTTGTACCAGGGGTTCACTGAGGATGTGTCAGAGCCTGGCACTGGACAATACCAGTGCAGTACTAGAGCTGCCAGAGGATCCCGCTGAGACCCTGGCTCGGGGCAGACAGGGCCCTCAGGGACCCTCCTGGGGGAGGTCTGGATCCAGCCCCAGAGGAAGGCAGGAATCCCGCCAGTAGCAGGTTCGCCTGTAATCTTTTTGGGAAGTTGAAGCAGGAGGGTCTCTATGAGTTCGAGGCCAGTCTGGGATACATAGCAAGACCCTGTCTCAATACCCTGCCCCAACCCCCCAAAATCTTTTTTTTTTTTTCAGTGATGTTGGTAGAGTTTTGCAGTGCTTAGCTAGTGTTGAGTAATTAAAGAGTCACATGGTTCTACAGTGTATCTTCCCATGAAGCTTGGAGTTTAGAATACAAAATCCGATACTTGGAGTGACTGACAGACATCCAAGGACAGTCACTCTGCATTCTCTCTTGGTTGCAGGGACTTTTGTTCTGATACTCAGATGCGTGTGTGGTTTGTACTCAAGCCAGTTGATCCGCTAGCCTAGAAGTGAGCCATCCAGCTACAGATCCCTTCTTAATGCAGACAAGTTAGTGCATTATTCTTCAGGGGGAATTTCCACTTTAAACTAAACGGCATATCGTCAATCACTAGCTAACTTCATCCCGGCAAGGGTCAGAATGATCACAGGTTGATGACTGTATCCTTATACAGAATCAGATTTTATTTTATTTTTCACTTCAGTAGAAAACTGTTCAGAAGCATTCTGAACACTGTGAACTATTTTCTCACTGGTTAGAAACTCTCTCACAAAGCAAGTTTGTGTGTGTGAGTGGGTCTTATATGTGGCTTCCTATTCTATGTCATCTTTTGTTTTTTTTAATCCTAAACATCACAGGATATTTAGACAGTGGCTAGGTGCACAGCTGGATCAGATTTCTTGGATTCCAGGAATGGATCCATCTACTGGGTAATTGTGTACAGTTTATGGGCTATGTCTTTGTTTTAGCATATTTATTGATATAATATTAATCTCATCTATTGTTTGAAGGACAAAATAATACATATAAAGTACCTAGAGTAGAATTTGGCAGATATTAAGCCTTTGAATCATAATGATTCATTATTATATATTTTATATAAAATTTTATATATTATATAAAATTACAATATTGTATATAATTTTATATTTTATATATTATATAAAATTATATAATATATAAAGTAATAAAATTTTGTGTATAATTTGATGTTTTACATGTCACACTCTTATTTTTCTCTTTTTTCAAATTTATCTTGATTGTTTTTGATTATCCATTTGTATGAGTTTTCATTGTTGAGTTTGACTTTATTTTTGCCTAATTTACCCCTACATTTTAAATGGGTTCTGTTGATCTTGTGCTTGGTACTTTTTGCTTATAAAACAGTATGCATAATAGGTATGCAACACTGATTTTTATATAGTAAGCTTGCCAATGCCAACTTTAATGTACTTTTCTAGTTCTAAGATAACTATAGAATTTTATTTTTCTTATCAGACAATCTGCTAATGATGGCAGATTAGATTGGTTTCTCTTTTCTGGTAGCTGTATCTCATATTTTTCTTGTGATGTTTCAATGTCTAAATTGGGTAGGAAAATATTATCAGAAACTTATATGATTTCTCCATGCAGAACGAAGCCCACTTTGTATTTCTGGGGATGCACATGATGAGTCGTGGTAAAAAGCTATCCAAAATTTCCATTTGGGCATTTTTTTTTTTTGCCAATGAAAAAACTGTGTCAAGTTTTATTGAATGGTTTTTACTCTCTGCAATGATATATGATCAATATTTGTTTTTCTTTTTTCTTTTTATACTAATGCTCTAGTGCTCAATTTTCAAATATTAAATCATAATTTTATTTCTGTGATAAAAGTGATGAGAAGTAAAAAGTAGCACTGAGTTGTGCTTGCTAATATTGTAAGACTTTTAATTATGTTTGCAAATTATCTAATCTCATCAATCAGATTAGCTGAAAGGATGTCCTTCTTTTGTTAATCAGGGTTACTATGAAGAGCTGCCCCATTAGCCACATGAAGTGAGATGTTGGTGAGGGACACTCTATCTTTTCTATTCCAAGATGTTTTGTTATTTGTGGAAATTTTCTTTCTTAGCTAATTTAGTATACATTCTTTATAAAATGGCTTTCTCAGATACACAATTTTGGATTTTTTTTTTTGCATTTCATTTCATTAAATGTTACATCTAGTGATGATTTCTGTTTCTTCTTGAGCAAATTTTAACAGTGTCTAGATATGCTTAAGTATACATGAAATAGTGGGTAATCAGAGGCAAATTAACCTTGCTGTTAAGCTTCATGGTCTACAAAAGTGGGAATAATAACAGTACCTAAATTATAAGCGTGCTTTAAGGACTAACTAAAGTAATAGATGGAAAATGTTTAGGTTCACAGTCTGGTGTATATATTTTCATTGTTTTGTAAAATTAATGTGCAATGTATATAATGAAAGTGTTCATCACTATACTTTTGCATTAAATATTGCCCTATATATTGCATTGTTATTTCCCTGATATTAAAATTGTTTCCATACTATTATTTGCCTTTTCTTATTAATTTTTTATTTAGAAACTGCATAAAATTATGTTAGTATTATGTTTGTCCTCTGTAAAGAGTATATTATATATTTTTGGAAAGCAAGTCTTTTGTTGTCAAGTCATATTATTATATTAACATAAATCTAATATGTTTCCAAGATATGCAGTATTTCTTGTTTTGTATATATGATTGATTTGCTTTGTTTACTTCTGAATCTTTAATTTCATTGTTACTATTTCAATTTTTCCTTTTAATGGGTTTTAAATTCACATTTTCCATTTTTATCTATTTGTTGCTCTTTAGCATGCATATTTTACCTTCTAAGTTAAACATTAATCAATACATCTATTCTTTTCTTAACATATGTATTGTAAGTATTTTTAACTTGCTTCTTCAATCTTCAGTGTGCAAAATTCATTGATATGGTTTATTTTATATAGTAGTATAGTGCTGAGAAATAGAAAATTGTGCTTTAAATTCCCTAATGTTTCTTTTACCTTCAGTATTGTTTAGTGGTATTTCTTAAGAATGGGGACTACATTGTCATAGAATTATATTTATTTTGCATGATTCATATTATTAATTTTGATAGTGTAAAATTAGGCAGAGAGAGAAGAAAGGAGAGGAGATAGAGAATGGAATTGCATCTGGACCACATCGCTGTTAGTGAAGTAATCCAAGCTTCCAAATTTATACCAATATCTATTTATAAAATTTGTCATGGTATGAGTTGATTTCTAATTAATAATATGGGCAAAAAATGTTCTAAAATATCCCAATAGTGGTCTACTTTGCAGCTGGCTCATTGTCTCTTCCCTATCATTATCTACAAAACAATTATGTATGAATAAAGACTTCCTGACTAGCTTTCAAGGAAATATTGACCACTGATACATTTTAATTAAGAAATATTGAAGCAGAAGAATTTAAATCAACAAGAAAAACAACATTACTGCAAGGTGAAGTTTCAAGAGAGTGCAATTAAAAAACTTGTGAATAAATATTTCTGTTGCTTTTATAGATTATTATGTAAGATATATATATATATATATATATATATATATATAATCATATATACCATAAATATTTTACATTTTTACCAAATAATATAGGAATGGTATCTAAACCATTATTTGTTGGGAGAGGGATTATCATAGAATGTGTATCCATGGGATTCCCATCTAAAGTAGCCTCACACAACCTGTTAACAGTTAGAATTGCAAAAAAGGGGAGGGTTCAGATTTTTAGACAGTGGAAAGAACAAAAAGGTGCAAAACAAGTGAATGGAGTAGTCTCAGACATTTTTGTGTCAGGGAAACGTGACTTTAAAATCTAGTGCTAAATTATGTTGCAGATGTGATTTTATTTCAAGCAATTGTTTATATTACAGTGATCGTATTATGTACTTCAAAATTTATTTGCTCAGTTATAACTCAAGTGTGTTGTCCTTACTGTTAGAATTCACTGTAGTCATTATGATAAAATTGCTTCAGTATAACTCAAGCACACCTAAAATGAGAGAGTGGTTAGAAATCAGGATTTGAGGAAGAGGTAAACTAACACATCCATGAACCATCTTAGGAACTTCGTTGAAACGTGAACATTATCCTGTAGTGATAGGTAACATTTGAATGAGCTTCAGAATGAGAGTATAGAAAGTTATTGTGTGGGGAAGAATGGATATGGAAGTATGGACATGTAGAATGAAACTGGAGACAGAAATGATTGTAATGTAAAGTGGAGATGGTACATGCCTAAATTGTGACAGATGTAAATACAGGCATAAAATTTGGGAGATGCTTTGAAGCTTAGAAATTTATTAGATTCAGATTGGAAATTTCTAAGGTAGTAGATTTAGAAACATGATTTTACCATTTCCTGGAATAACAAACAAAAGGAGGAGACCATGTGAAGAAATAAACAATGTGTCCAGTTTTGCACAGGTAGGTATATAGATATTCAAAGAACAAATGTTGAAATGTTTGTGTCTGGCAAATCTTTAGTTAAACCCAGATTTCACTTGATGAACTATGTCATCTAGAGTTAAAGAATTAGATGCCAGCAATATATAAATTAAAATTAGAGTCACTGAATGAATTAAACTGAGTTGAAACACTAAAAAAAAAAAAAAAGAACATGCTTGCATTTAAGTAGAAGACAGAATAAAGAGAATGCACCAAAATATTCAAAGATGGAATGTGATTTGTTGGAGAAGTACAGATTTCAATGTGAATTTCACTGGGTAAGAAGGATAAATAGCCTGTCTGAAATTTAATTCTTATGTTGGTGTCATTTCCCAATAATTACATACATCACCTACAGTTAAAGCCTTTCTCTTAATTTTACATTAAAATGTGCAACTTTGGTACTGTCCCAGTGTGCCCAGGCTGCCATACAAATGCCACCAAGTTGGGTGACTTGAACAATAGAAATTTATTATCTCACTGTTCTAAAAGCTGCTTTCTGGTGAGATGACTCCTCCTGGATTGCAGACAGCTGGCTTCCTGCTGTGTCCTGCCTTTCTGCCATTGTACATATGAGTTTCTTGTCTTTTCCTTTCTAGAAAAGGATGTCATCCTACTGTACTGACCCCAACCCCACAACCTCACTTAACCTTAGGTATTCCTTATAAGCTCTTTTTTTAAAATCCCAATTAAATCACATAGCAGTTAGGAATAGGGGATCATAATTCAGTCCACAACAGTTATACAACATAAGAAGAGGATGACAATTCTAGTACACTGTGGTGTTAAAGCTGCCAGAATTAAAAAAAAATCACAGGAAAAATTCTATCCTTTAAAGCACTCTATGAACAAAGATAATTGATAGGGCCAATAAACATAGGAATCAAAATCTTTAATTGTTTCTCCCACGCATCCCTGGAGCAATTCTTAGCATAGATGAATGTGGTAAGTTATTAATTTTGAATGAACACTAAATGAAAAAAGAACTATTTGATTAGTTCATTAAAATCTTAATGTAGACAATTAGAACATTTTATAAGAGAACTTAGAAATCTTTGAGTTTCAATTTCTTAATATAAATATGAATGAAATTAAAATAGATACAAGCTAAAGGGCTTTTCAATACCTCACAGTTATTTAATAGAAAAATTGAACTTAGTTCCTCTAATTTCATTTCATCTAAATAAGTAGTTTTAAGTATGATGATTTGAAAGAATAGGAATATCACCTGATTTGCAGAGCAAAATATGCAATTGGAAAGCCTAAGAGAAAAAAAGACACAATAGTGATGTTACTGACCTACTAGGAAAGCAAACTTTTAAATTGTGTCTCAAATAAAGCAAATGCTAACTCATGAATGTAGAGAAAGTAATCAACTCTAAAAATCACACATCAATAAATCATAATCATAAATAAAAAAGCAAAGTTCGAGGAATAACAAATAAAATCTGACAATGAGATTATAAAAAAGAATAGTTTATTAGAATACAGTAAAATATACTACCGTAGCTAATAATGGAATGTTTTTCAGTCTCATAAGAGTCAGTAAAAATATACTGTCAAACTAAGGAAATACCATGATGAAAGTACTGGAAAATATACTCGTCTGGTTAAAAATAAAATAACTTAATACCTTGAATTTATAACTACTCCAGTAGAGTATTTTGGTGAGAAAAAGTATTGAGTTTGAAATATTTGAATTTTTCAAGTCAAATCATTCTATTTAAAACTATGTGTTTAAAACTCCTTAGTTGTGTATTCTATGTGTTTAAAACTCCTTAGTTGTGTATTCTTGAACCTACAGTGCTGTGGTCTTGTAGTCTTTGAAGTTAGTATGTAACATGGTTTAGTAGTCTTAGCAGTGTGGATGTGTCAGTTCTTTATAAATATACATTAGTTTATTTGTAATAATAAAATTTTTAGAAAACAAAGTTATGAAAACAAAATGAGCCAAGTTGGCCTAAAATATAATTATGCTACAGTAAAAAAATAAAAATAAAAAAAAGATTCCAGGCAATGCAAATATACATAGAAGAAATATACCAAGATTTTAAGTAATGTCCGTATCAAAACAGAAACTATAAATGAAAATAGTGAACTTTAGTTAGGTATTGAAACCCATTGCTCCTACTGAGTTGTCTCCCCATGTAACACTGTAATCGTCATGATTAATCACTTATAATTGGTTTTTTAATATCTATCTTGTCCATTAGGACAGTTGTAATGCTTTGTTTTCATCGCTCTTCTGTGGTCCAGTGCATTATACAGCTTTCCACTGATGGGACAAAATTCTTGACCTACACAATTTAAAGAAGGAAGGATTTATTCTGGCTCATAGGTACTGAGCTGAGGTACTGGCTGGCTACATCGTGGTGGAGGGGCGGCTCGGAGAAAAACTGCTCATCTTAGGGTAACCAGAAGCAGGAAAAGGAAAAACAGAACAAAGGGAGACCGAGGATGGGGTCAAGAAAACACCTTTGAAGGGCCCAGCCCCAGGAACTCACCTATTCCAACCAGTTCTGACCTACAATCAGCACACTGGGCTATGAACTCATCAGTCGATTAAACCATTGATGAGGTGGTGCTTCTTGATCTCATTGCCTTCTGAAAGTCCCATGAGACTTTAGGATCACATTTTTTATCTGAATCATTCTATCATGAAAAGCTTAGGCACAGTAGACTCTGAATTAATCTAATTTCACAAACAAGTTAGCATTCTAATTCATAAACCTGCTATCATCTACCAAAAAGTATCTGTTTCATTGCTTATTCAACAACTACTCCTGTCCGTTGCTCTGATAATTTTGAAATCCTTTCTGTCTCCTAATATACAACATTTTCCTACTCCTCTAAATATTCCTTCTGCCTGGAACAAGGTAGCATCTCTTCAGTTTCTAAACTCAGCTCAGATGGCATTCTCTACACTCCCTATTTAGTAAAAATTAATTACTGTTTCTCTTTGTCCCTGTATATATTTGGATAAGCTGTGTAGTTAATCTCATACCTATAACTATCTCCTGTAGTTTCCATAGCTCCTGCCAAAGAAAACGATGACGATTACTTTTCTATTCTTCCTGCCTCATTGAACTGTCTATTCTTTTAAGGTGGAACTTTTATTAGCTACTTTCATGCTCCTATAACTAGAGCAATGTCTGGCACACAAATGGTGAACATGAAAGTAACACTTTTGTAGAATAAGGGAATTAAATCAACAGTACATTTTGTAAATTTTTTTTAGAAAATAGGCTATGTAGATTTTTTTGGTTTCTTAGGGCTCAGTGTTATCTCCTTTTGAACAATAAATAGATAATATGCAATGATTTGTATTACTTGCAATAATGAAAAAAAAGGAGAAGGATACTAGAAAAAGCAGTTTACATTTTCCAAATAAATTTTTTTCTGCCTCAGGCCAAGAACTTGTGGTAACCATTTAATTTCCCTTCAATTAAGCCCAAGAATTTCCTAAATTTCCTCTCAATGGAAGCACTATGCTGTTATTTGATATCAATTATTATTTTCACTTGTCTTTCATACTGCATGTTTTTAAAATAATTCAAAACATATTCATTATGCTTTGGGCCTTAGTATTACTATTATTTTGGGGAGGGAAACTGGGGATCGAACTCACAACCGTGCACTTGCCAGGCAGTCGCTTATGCTCTGAGTTAAATCTCTGACCCTGAACCTTAGTATTATTACAAGAAAAAAATTTCTTGTTTCTATACACTTAGAATTCTCACTGTATAGACCACATTTACAATTTTCCCCAATTTTATCAGTCTATTAAAGTATAGTATTTCTTATAAAATAACCAATTGTATAAAATAATTCTGAACTTAAAGGATCGTAAACCAATTATTTATGGGAGTTATAAATTAGATTTTCATATATATTTGAATTAAACTACAAGCATTACAGCAATATGCAAAGATAAAACATCACATCTTATGATATTTTAATTTCAGTCTATGCAACTGTAATCAATGAACTGCAAAGCAAAACATTTCAAGGTCATAACACTTTTAATTTTTAAACTTGGTGGTTCCTCTTTAGATTAGTTACTTTTCATCTTTAGGGATAAAAATCAGTGGCATCAAAAATTATTTTTAAACTAGTCTGTAGAAGTGTTCATCTCATATGAACTGATCTGAATTGTTATAGCAAATTCTCTAGAATATTTTATGTCAAAATAACTCTACGTCTCAATTATTGGGCAAACTCATGGTAGTACATTAAAATTCTATTCTATTCTATAGGATTATTGCCCTCAAATAAAAGGTCCTTAGTGTTCAGCTTCTGAATTCTTGCAAAAAGAGCTTTGCAATAGATGCAGTCTTGAGTCTTTGCTCTGCAGTTTCAGTTAAGTCACTTAGCACCTCAGATAAATTAGAAGAACTATTGAAATCAGTGACAGGACCTACCTCACAGTGCTCTCAGAAGAACCACAAGACCTGGCAGATGTGTCTGGCCATGGTAGGCTCTGATCAATGATAACAAGTACGATTTCCTGTCTCATTGTCAATCTTTTCAAATTATATTTCTTATTGCTGTGGTTGTCACTTTTGCCCTTTTGATTTACTGCGATACATAGTAAACTGTGTGATAATTTCATAGCCACCTCCTGTTGCTGCTGGGGACAGCTCCAGGGCTGCAAGTGCTGCATACGCCGCTTGATATGGGTGAGGATACTAATCTACTGCAATAGTTTGTCTCATCAGCAAGTTGCATATCTCAGTAAAAATGATCTCTTGCATATTTTTCTTGGTGTGTAGTACATAACCATACAAAATATGTTAATTGCTTGTGCATGTTATTGACAAAGTTTCTGGCAAAGAACAGGGTTTTACTAGTTGTTTTAGAGAATAAAAATTTGTTGATGAATTTTTGACTGTCCCAGAGTTCACCATCTCTATCCCCTATGTGACTCACACTCAACTATATTATTCTATCAACCATTTCTTATTTATTAAATAATCTATTGCTCTGTCTTGGCCTGATTCGAAAGTAGTAGAAAAGTTAAGGAGGTGTTTCTTTAAGAAAATAAATATTGTTTTTCAATTTCTATGTGATTTTTCTCATTCAAATATATTTCACTTATAAATATTATTATTTTGAGGCAATCACTATCAAAATCTCCCTTAATCAAGATGTGACTTAGTTAATAAATGGAGGAACAAAGCTACGGAAGGTTTTTATTTGAACAAAATATAAAAACATTTGCCTATTGTAATTATTACTATTTCATCATTGCTGTAATGTAAATAGGCTTATTATGTAACTAACATAAATTATTGATTTTAAACTAATATTATTTTTCTAGTTATATCTACAAATTCATGCCTTAATAATAAACTATCTGGTTAATTTTAAAGTAATAGTTTATTTTCATGTTAATGATACTTTAAAGTCCTTGGCAAAAATTATTACTTAAGGAAAAATATAAATCTTTGTAATACTACTCATACGTAAACGAAGGCAAAATATCACTTTATTTTAAATTATGTGTGCACTACATAATTATATAAAATCTGTAGATGTTTTATGAAAGAATGGAATAGTATATTCCAAAAGGAGCCTGATTGTTGAATTACAATTATTGAGTGTTATGTTTTTATATTGTTGAATTTATAGATAAGGTTATTTTCAGTGTGCTCAATATGCCTTTTTTAAAGTATGCAAATGAAGAGAAGTAGCCTTTAAACTGGTTGCTATCACCCTACCTTGCCCATTTAGAAGGGGAATTTGATGTGGCCTTCCATAGTACTGTTTAATACTTAGTAAAAACAAAATAAACATAATGAATTAATGATTAAATTATATTTCATTTGCCTTCCTTTAAGCCAGTCAAAATAAAACCACATAATTTTATCTATAATGAGATAGAGTATTTTTTAAAATGGGATTTCTCTAAGTAGCCCAGGCTGCCATGCAATGCACAATTTTAGCCTTAGTTCCTTTAATAGCTGGGATTATAGGTGTGCTTCATCATGCTTAACTAAAAAGAGTGATTTTTAAGACTCAGGTTGTTTTACTTAAATCCATGAATATTGGGTCTTAAACATTGCCAAGATTCCAAAGATTGAAATACTTTAGGTGAATCAGTTCTCAATCAAAAGAAACTATTTCACTGAATTGATGTCTTCAAGGCAGAATTCTTTCCATTAGCTTATTAGAATTTTATTACTTTGCTGTGAAATTTAATGTTCTTAAATTTATGATATAAATATAATTTAATGTGAATGTCTTACCTTTCTCTCCTTGCTGAGACAAAATACCTGACATTCAAAGGTAAAGGGGAAATGTTTATTTAGCTCACTATTTGTAGAGGTTTCAGTCCACAATCAGCTGGCTCTGAGGCAGGGAGGCTTGGCAGAGGAGAACCAGTTCATGGCAAGCTGAAAACAGCAAAAGCAAGCAAGCAAGGGCAGACTACAGCTGCTTGTATCCCTTATATTTTATCCAGGCTACTTAGGATGGGTAACACTTGTATGTTTAATCCTAGTACCCTTGATCCTAGCATTGCACCATGAGTCAGTTCTGTGTATGACTGTATGAGACTTTAGGGGTCGTTTGGACACAAACCATAGTGTTCGATCCCTTGGTCCTCAAAGACTCATGTACATTACTTTATTCAAAAGACACTTGGTCCATCTCTAAGGCTTGCTAAAATCCAAACAGTTTCAGCATTGCTGAAATGTTCAAGTCCAAAGTCTCCTCTGAGATTTAAGGCAAACCTTTAAGCTGCAAGCCCCCTGCACAAATGAAAAGAAAGTTAAACACTTCCAACATTCAATGCAACAAGATAGGCAATTTCATTCAATTCCTCATTCCTCAGTTACAAACAGAAGGTTAGCAGAAGTGGGAATAAATCAAGGTCAAAATCCAGTAGGGCAAACATTAAATCCCACATTTCCACTTTCAGCATCCCTGGAAATCTGTGACAAGTTGTGAATTCTAAAGGACTTGAGTGGCACCTCCCCTTTGGCATTGCCAGTGGTTATATCTCCCATGTCTTCTCTGTGGGACTGACTCTTCCCTCTCAGATGATCCACATTCCTGGTTCCTCCAAACTTCTGAAGTCTCCACTGCACCATCACCTTCACACTCACAGCTTCTGACACTTTCCTTCTCAGGGATACACTATGTACTTCCCTGACTTTCTTCTGAAATCTGGGTGGAAGCCTTCCTGACTCCACAATTCCTGCATTCTGTATGTATGTAAAATCAGCACCATGTGCATGATGCCAAGGTCTGCTGCCAGTTGGAGTAGTAGTCAAGCTTCCTTTTCTCTTGGCTGTAGGTGTTGAATGCCTATGAACCAAATCCTGAGAAATAACTTCCCTAGGCCACCACCATTCTGGAGCATGATGCTTTGGAGCTCTCTTCTCAAAGCAAAATCTTTCATCTTTGCAACTTGGAAACTGCATAGGATAAAGTCTTGTTGATTTTTGTGATATCCCAAGACCATCTTTTCTGTTGTTTTCTTCTGAAATACTTGGCTTTTTTTTTTTTTTTTTTTGTCTTTTCGGCAACCAATTTCTGTTCCCTCTTTGCAGGCCACAACTTTACTGGAGCTTCCCTTCTGGCCAAATTAAAAATGTTTTAAGCCATTCCAATAGTGACTTGATTCTGAAGATAAATCTGGCTAAAACCCACCAATAGTAGCCATGTCAGTGCTTTAAAATTTCTTCTGCCAGATTAATTAGTCCACTGCTCTTAATCTCAGTCTTAGACAAAGTCTCTGGGCATGAGCAAAATGCGGATAAACTTTCTGCCAATGCATAGCACACATCATTTGGAGTCCAAGGAACAGTGCAGTCCTTCTTCCCAGCAGAAATCTGCTGAGAATGGTTTTTATCAGCAGCATTTCTATCAGCATTCTGGTCTTCTGAGCTCTGACCTGACCAGAATCACCCATACAAAACAATTTAAGATGTTTTAGCTCTACTTTTTCAGCCATCTCCAAAGCTTTCAAAATTCTCCCCACAAGCCATTTCCAAAGGTTCCTGGACCAAACGATCAAGTATAATCACAGCAAAGATTCCCCTTTTATTATAACAAATACTGTCTTACTTTTCTCTGATTTCTGAGTCAAACATATCTGGCAGCCAAAGGTAGAGGTGGGAAGGTTTATTAGCACAGTTTGTAGATGATCTGACTCCAAGGCATTGCAGAGACGAAACAGTTCATGGTGGGCAAAAGGTAGCAAAGCAACAGGTGATGACCGTAGCTCTTTCTATCCCTTATGTCTTATCCAGGCTACTTAGGGTAGGCAGTACCCTTAACCCTAGTCCTCTTGATCCTAGCATTACACCATGAGTCAGTTTTAGTGCCACAAACTCTAGAGTCAGCCACTTCTGAAAAAACCCCACCTATGACCACATGAGCCTTTGGGGGAACATCTAGACACAAACCCATAACAATGAATGAATTTGAGCTTGAAGCAGTGCCTTAAAACTGATTTGGTTGCCAGCTTAATATCAAACTGTAAATTTACCACATACATGTGTTTAGCTTATCACCTTTCTTAGAACCCAGTATATGATATTTAGTTTCATTATATTGTGAGCTTTATAATATGTTGGTTTTAAACACTAAATTTTTTTCATCAGTTGTCCAATGATAAGAAAAGTATTTTTCTGGAACATAACTCCAGAAAAAGAATGTCAGTAGCTTGTACCAGTTTAAAATATCCAATTTGTGAGAATCAGAATAGCTGTAAACTAATTTAGTAGTATTTTACATTAATTATGGAAAGGAAATGATGAAAAATTACATTGTGTAGAGAAATTATTGAAAACTAAATTTAAAGAGTTACTGAAAATTTAATTATGGTCAGGTTAATCTTTTATGATGAGATGTTTCCCTTAATCTGATAGCTTTTCATGTACCTGTATATGCTCACCCATATACTACAATTCAGTGGAATGTCTCTGACAATAAGATGCATTTTTGTTGCATAAACAAGAAATGAGTTTTAAAAGTCTTTTTTTTGTAAATTAAAGCCTTACCTTCTTTTCCACTTATGATGTCACTCAATGTTGAAAATGAAATTTTTAAATTGCAGATATTTCATAGCTGCCTGAGGTTCTGATGATAACTGAGTTTATTATTACTTCTATATTAGGAGTTTATTTATAATCTAGTAGTAAAGAACCCTCACACTGTTGGACTAACTCAGGAATTCATACATAGCCATTGATCATTTTGATTGGCAGCCTCTAGTTCTGCAGAAATAATAAATCTGACAAAAATATGTTTTGAGTTCTTGTGGTCACAAATTGTAGATTCTTTCAAAATTCTCAACAACAAAGAGGCTATTCCTTGCCCCGCTCGCTCTTTTGGTGGTGGTGGAAGCTAAAATACTGGGATCTTCCACAATGACACAGCAGATCACAGGAGAGGACAGAGACAGAAATACAGCTGGATATTGGCTTCTTTAGGTATCTACGCTGGCGACACTTCTGAGACAGGTGCGCTCTGGCTGAAAGCTTCATATTTTTGCTGTGATTACTATATTCATCCCTTCCTTAATAGCAAGAGGTTGCTGTGAGTCTTCACATATATTGCTTAAAAAAATCTCATAAAAGGAAAACTAGTCAAAATAGGAAAGAAGTAGACCGAATCCTGTAGCAGCCAGGCCAGTTACAGATGCACAGATCTTCACCCATGTGAAATACATTGAAAATAGTTGAAAATTGAGAAACTGTAGAGAAATTTATTTGTCAACAGTGTGCTGTGTCTAAAGACAATGGAGGTATGTATGTTGTATGTTATCTAACTGGCAAAATGTAGAATAGGTGTCACTGTGATGGAAATGCGGTGAGAGCTTGGGCCATTACATAGAAGCAGGAAACTTCCAAACCTGGTCAATGAAAATTCTAGGGTCATAAATGATTTTGACTGTACATAGGGTAATTCTGTTTAGAGTAAAATCCCATTATATTGCTATATATTATTCACTTGTTGAGAAGTATGTCCAGGTCTTGGTGTTGGGTTGACCTTCACAAGTGTTTCCATTAGCTCTCTGATGTGCCTCATATTTAGTCCTTCTAATCTGATATTCCAAGGAAGAATGGCTTAATCAGAGCACTACTTTTGCAGTTAAGAAGTCCCTTGATTTTGCCTTCCTTGCTTCCCTACTCTTTCTGGCTTCTGCCACTTTCTTTCTTGTGAAAAGAATGCTCACTGGCCATTCCTTTTCTCCTGCACTCAGTAAAAAGTGGTTTTGGTTTTTCACACTCAGATGACTCAAAGGTCTGTCTCACATCAGAGGCTTTATATGGAGAAGACCAGGATGCCGAGGGGTTAAATAATGTGCCTCCAACTGCAATATCAGAAAACAGAGAATCAAAGATCGTAGTGATTATTCTATTTTTGTAAACACAAGGTCAAGCTATTTTTAAACTTACTTTAATGAGAATTTGCTTCATCCAGTTACTTTTTAAAATAGATGTAACTGTAGATACATTAGTGTGAGGACAAAATAAACAAAAGGGATAAACATATCTACATTTGGAAAGATAATCCTCAAAAAAGCACTGTCTATCCAACTATCTATCCATCTAACATATATAATTTCTGTGCATGTTTCATATGTGTATATAAATAACATATAGAATCTAATATATAGTGTATAGTATCTAATATATTGCAGATATATGTATCTGATATGTATTATATATTAGATTCTCACATGTGGTACATACCACTGGTAACTGACCAGGGTCTACCTTGAAGAATACTGCTAGTTTCTCCCTAGTTTTCTGTGACCCACACCCAAACCACTGGGAGATGGTGCCTGAGAACAGAATACTATGTCTGTCTATTTGACTCAATTGCCCTATTACTTCCTACCTGACACAAATTGTCTTGTTTGTCTGTGTGGAACCCCTGTTGATTCATTTTTGAATTTTTTTTTTCTGGTACCAGAGATTGAACTCATGACCCCACACTGATTCATTTTTGAATTAATAACTAGAATGAGGAACATTTGGTAATCAGTGGGAGGTGTTGCACTAGGGTGTTTGTTTGTTTTTGTTTATTTTAAACATCAGGTTACAACTAGACTCATGGGTGTAATATTTTTGCTATGATGGTGCATATTTCTGGGGTTTTTATTTTTTAATAATTTTTTTCAAGTTTTTTCCTTCAAATATTGTGGTCTAGAGGTGGAGAAACAGGTTTCTCTTGATTGTCTCAGATTCTGAGCTCTAAACTAATGATCTATTAGGGCAGGGGGTGACTACAGCGTACTGATCTTAGGATCTGCACACTGAACTACATCCTCTACACCTTTTGTAAGATTATTTTTTTTTAAATTTATCATGGGGTCTTACTAAGTCACTAAATTGCCTAGGCTGAGCTTGAACTTGCAGTTCTCCTGCCCCAGCCTAATGAGGGTGCCATGCTGGGATATGAGCACATACATCTAAGTAAGATTTAAAAATCTGTTCTTACTCAACGTGTGTCTGGGCATCTTGCCTCAAACAGAAGATGTTGATGTTTGTAACATGAATGTGATTGCCAGTGTTCTTAAAAGGAGACAAATGCATCTTGCATTTTTTGAGAAGATGGAAAATTATTATTTTGATGGATAGAAACATATATTTATATTGATGAAATAACTAAATACATTAGCAATTATTTTAATTTTTAAAGTTTCTAAGAATGAATTAAAGGTTAAAATAGTACAAAACTGAAGAAATCAATTGTAAAGCACAAGGTACATACAAAATATGAAATTATCCTAATAACTACCAATGCCCTTTTTGGGCATCCAAATCATACTTAGACAAAAATATGCATTTTGTCAGGTGTGGTAGCACACACCTAAAATGCCAGCACTTGAATGGGAAACAGGAAGATCATTGTGAGTCTGAGGTGAGCTTGGAGTAGATTGGGAAACCCTATCTTAACAAAAAATGAAAAGCATATTTTTATTCTGCTTACCAATAAATAATTATTTTAAGACAAAATTGTATTAGAATAACCACAAAGAAAATGCGGTTCAAAAGAGTACATAGTTGCAAGAGCAACAGAACGCTACTTTGTACTGAATTTTGTTGTATATCCATTCCAAAAAGACCCAAAGGCTTTAAGAAACTGTTAAAGATGGTCAGAGATGACCAATCTGCAGTCCATAAACCTTTACTATTATGCAACAAAAACTTTATCTGTTTACAGTTCCTCCCCATCATTTGCATTGCTGCCTGAGCTCCATCTCCTGTCAGATCATCAGCAGCCATAGATTCTCAAAGGAGCATAAAATGTTCTGTGAAACACGTATGGGAGGGATCTAGATTGTACAATCCTTATGAGAATCTAATGCCTGATGGGCTGAGGTGGAGCTGAGGCAGAGATGCTAATGCTGAAGAATAGCTATAAGCACAGACTTAACATTAACTGAGAAGTTTAGCTACACAGAGGCCATAATAAATCAGTTCCTTGCCCACAGTTATCACAGTTCTGTCAGTTAACAACAAGTGATTCTGAACTGTGGTGAGATATATAATTATTTCATCATATATTGCAATGTTATAATACTAAGGAAAAATGCACAATGAATGCAATATACTTGAAGCATCCTGAGACCATTCTTTATCAAACCCACTGATCTGTGGGGATAAAAATATCTTCCTCTAAACTGGTCCCTGATGCCAAATGGTTGAGGATCACTGGCTTACATTATTTATTCAAGCACTGAAGACCTCTCTCCACCTTTGGTTTACCTAAGAGATTGAGACCTAGAGATGAAAACAAATGAGGGAACTTTAGGCAATCCACTCTAATATTTGCAGACATTTTTCATCTACAGAGGATAGATGATCCATTTCACTTGACCACTTATTCATTACTCATCACTACAATCCTACATCACTACATTACTACAAAGGGGCTGTGCCCTGTGACTGCTGAGAGCAGAAGGAACAAACCAAAGGAAAAAAATAAGGAAGAGTGAAATTTAAAGACTAAGTAAGCTTTGCTGCCCACCTTTCTGCCTCAGACTTGTAGGGGATCACACTTAAGCCACTAAACAGCTGGAAGAAATGGAGAAAATTTAAATCAGGACATTGACAAGTCTTTTTTAAAAAAATTACTGAAGTGGACATTTACAGGACTAAGACTTTTCTTGTGATTGACTACAGTGAACTGGAAACTCTGTGAAATATCCCTAAAATAGCATCGAGTAGCAGGATAAGAAATAGCTTGTGACATAGGGCTTAATGGCTGGTGGGAGAAGGAATAAAGTTGATTTATAGCTACCTCCTAGTGAGTAGTGCTAATTCAATACATCACTGAATACAAGCAGCAGACTTCAACTCTGGCTGATTTAAACTCTGAACCTATCTACCTCAATATCTGATTAACTCAACAAACAGCTAAATATATAGAAATGAATTTTATAGAACTGTTTTAAGACTGAAAAATGTCTGGGATAACAGAGCTATGCATGGATGACCACAGCCTCTAGATCCTCCACAACCAGTGAAGACAGGGCTACTACATTTCCTATGCATGCTGCTGCTGTCCATATGCAGCTCTGAGTGCTGTCACTAGGACAGTTGTCCCTGCATCTCAGGAACTCAACATAGTGGCCTCCACCACCAACACCCACTATGCCACTGGACTGGATATCAGTGTTTCCTACTTTTTGGTGTCAGCAGCTCCCAATTCGCAAACTTGTGTTGGGTTTCTCCAACTCAATTAGCTACATCATGAGCCCAGAACTTGGCTGACAGGAGGCTGGTAAAGAAAATTTATGTATAGCATTATCACTTGTTTTTTGGTTGGAAATGAAAAGTACCCGAAATATAAGAATAGAATTCAAATGTTAGTTCCTGTATTTGGGAAGAACCAGATGTTTACTAATTCACTCAGATCTGTACAGATCTTCAATCTGAGAACCACAGTATGTAATGTTTCTGACACTTTCTATTATTTTCTTCCTCTTGTGTATGGTTAATGCCACCATAGACCTCTCGCTTGTTGGGATTTGTATCTCTATCCTACGTAAAGCCATTTTTTTCAAAGAAGCCACTACAAAGAATAGAATCAAGCACTGTTAGATGATATAGCTAAAATGACTACTATATTGCTTTGATGATTTATATAATGAAATAAGAATGTCATCTCTTTCTGTTGGAAACACCATAATTTTTGTAAACTTTGCAATATATTTTACAACTGTATTTTGTCTGCAGTATCATACACTATTATATGGCCACTTAAATAAATCAGTTCTATTTCCAGTGGCCACTATTAGACATCTGGCTGCCTAAAAATCATTTAACAGATGTACCTACATTCAGCATTGTCCCTTTTCAATATGTTCTTGGAAATGAAATTTTTTAAAAATCTTCTATAAAAAAATCAAATCAGTCTATGCGACATCCTTCTTGGAATCCCTCATGGTTTCTCCTGCCTAACGCTGTGAGCCCCCATTTCCCCTGAGCCTGGGCTCTGCCACACGCTCTGCCCCTAGTGCTTCCCCACTTCCTTTGTTTCTGTTCACAGAACCTACAAAGCAGTCCCCATCCAAGGTCTCTGCACACTACTATCACCTGAAATTCTCCCCCGCAGCCTCAACCAAATGTATTCATTTTTTTATTAATTAAGTTTACTGGTACCCTTTAGATATACATAATGATCATAGTCATCAGAGGGAATTTGTACCTGTGTGTGATATATTTTGATTCTTCTGTTTTTCCCAATCTCTTCTCCTTCCTCCAGCCTATCTTCCTCTCCCTATTTACAAATGTTTCAATCTTATTCATTTTTAAATAGTTTTTTCCTTTCCTTTCTTTCCTGTCTCCTTTAACATTTGTCATAACCATGAGTAATTATTAACAAAATATTGAATTAATTTATCATTTAATTGTTTTTGTTTCAGAAGAATAGAAGGTTCACAAGGGCAAAGTTAATGCTGGTCTCTCTTCTTTCTGTCCTATAGTGCTGATGAAGATATATTATGTGTTGAATTAAACTGTAGTTGCATGAACAAGGGATGGAGGAGTTATAGAATGTATACCTACAAAAATGAGTGATGTCATAAGACAGTGCTCCAAATAGAAACAAAGATAGTGAAATTTAATATTATAGGCAGGGTCATTCTTAGGGTAATGGGAAATATTCCCAAGTTTATTAGAACATTAGCCTGGATTATGAATTTTAAGCATCATTTCTTAGATATTTCCATGCTTTCTGAAATACTTTTGATAGATGGCTATTAAGGAAGAACATGTGTCAGGTAGCCTTTATTAATAGCTCATCTTTGCTCATTATTACATGTGAACTTGGAAACATTTTGAACACAAAATTTACACAATTGTGGCTCTAAAACACCCATACCTTTTGTGTAAGCTTGGTAAGTTGGGCACCTTTTCATTGAGTGTGTATGTCTGTGTATATGTGTGTTTCTGGGAAGAGGCATAGTATTTATGTATTTATTTATGCGATATAGAAGATCATAAAGTTCCTGTATTTTTCCCCATAGAATTCATTTGCTGATAATTACAGATCTCACTCTAAATTAATTAGATATATATTTAAATATATATTTATATTTAAGCAATTGCTGAATCCAAGTTAATAACTGAATTAACCTAAATATGGTTAAAATTATTATATAATTCTATATTATTATATGGTGCTATGTATTATATGAAATTATTATATAATGCTATATATTATTATACTGTTTTCTGCAGATATATATATGTTTTATACTAGGAACAATAATTTTATTAGTATTATAATTTTAACTTACTTAAAACCCTACTTAGAACACAAAGTCAGGTTATTGAAATGAGGTATTATTAAGAAAGGTTATTTGTGGACTAGGGATTTAGCTCAGTGGTACAAGTGCCTGTCTGGCATGTGTGATGTCATGAATTCAATCCCAGTTACAAAAAATAAAAACAACAACAACAACAACAAAAAACCTGGTATTTGTAATCATGAAATTGAAAACAGTATTTGTAATCATGAAATTGTTTAAGATGTTGACTCCACATGTAAGAATAATGAACATGCCATTTCCACCTTTATTGATATTTTTTTTCTTTATAGTTTTCAGATTTTTGGATGTATATGTATATTACGCTTGCAAATTTCTTTTATTTCTAAAAATATCGATAAAGCCAGAGGTCAGTAAACCAACTTCTAATTTCCCATTAAGCATTTCTATAAAGAATGTTTGAGTTGATATTTATTGTTTTATCTCAAAAGGTATGTGCTTCTTGTACCAGCAGCTCTAGAGGACTGCAGTATAAAATGAGAAATTAAACCTGTATCTGAGATTTAAAAGGAAGCAACATTCATTTGTCAGGAAATACATTCCTCTGAAGCATTGGACATATAAATTTGACAAATTTTAGAAGATTTTATCTTAAATATTGCTTCAAAAAAGCATTGTTGTGTAGCACACTCAGAGTCACCATGGAGATGATGAATAATAGTTAAGGATTATTAAGCATGTAGTTAAAAAATGCTACAGTCAATGGTGCCTCTGTGTTGTCCTCTGAGCTCTCCTAAATTTAATACCTTAATTTATATGTGAGAAGTGACAGAAGTCTTCACTCTAAATGTGCTTTCATATATGTGTTGGAGGGACAGAAGAAGCCAGGAACAGATTCATAATTACAAACAGTGAACAACAAAACATTATAATAAAGAAAACTTATTTAGTCAAACTATTATACACAATAGATCAAAATCTGTTGAGATATTCTTCATAAAAGTAAGCAAACAATACTTCAGCATTAGGGAGTTAAAGAAATATTATGTGCAGTATACACGTTCATTAGGGGAGTTGTCTCTTGAGTTTAGAAAAAAAAAAGATTCTTTCTTTTCCACTAAATGCTTGAATAGAATCTAAGAATAGTCATAAACATGATGGAAGAAATGTAGACATGGGTAGAGTACACTTAAATTCAGCTAAATAGGGTTGCTTGTAAAAGACTGAGTTTTTGGCATTGTTGCTGTTATTTTTGTTTCTCGTAAGGCAATAGAGTTTATGTATGTGAAGTATATATGTATATGTGACTATTATATATAGTAATTATAAATATTTTGTTATCAAAGGTGGCAGGAAGGTTGTCACTGAGGTGTCAAATCTGTCTTCTGAAATGGATAAGCTGAGATGCATTTTTTTTCTGAGATAGGGCGTTGCTATATAGTTCAGACTGGCCTTGAAGTTACTATGTAGCCCAGAGCGGCCTCAAATTCTTGGCGATCCTCCTGTCTCAGCCTCCCAAGTGCTGGGATTGAAGGAATGTGCCACTACGCTGGACTAGAGCTGAGATGTATTTAAAGCCCACAGCTAAGCTAAGATATTATTGCTGCTCACTATGGATTGAAACATTATGGGCTACTAATATTTGTATTTGCTTTACTTTTTTTTTTTTCCTCTGTAATGAGGATCAAATTCAGGACCTTACACTTGCCAGGCAGGTGCTTTGACACTAAGCTATATCCCCCTCCCTTTTGCTCTACTTTTTAAAGGCCTTTATACATGCAGCTAATAGTCTAAAACTATTTTCAAGACATTCCAGTTCTTCACCCACTATTTTCTGAGTGGATGGTCGCCTGTATGTGACTTCCTCCACCTGGTGGCCAACCAAAGGGTACCGGCCAAAGAATGGATAAGGGCAGTTTCCTCTGCCCCTGAGCCTGTACGATACAATAACCTAGAGTGCAGGAACACTTACCCCACTTGGCTGTTGTCTTCCTCTGGCCTGTGGAGTAGGGACCACTCATTCTTCCCACGCTTTTGACACTGCCTATGCATGGGATTCGTCAACAACCAGACCACAGCCCTAGGTCTGACTAAAAAGAAAACACAAACTAAACAAACAAAAACTAACAATATTTCAGCAGAATTTTGTGGTTAGAAAAGAAACAAAAAAGTTCAGGAAAAATGAACTACAAGGTACACTCAGTGAATCAGAGTGCATATTAAGTTTTATCAAGTGAAAATAAAAAATGGCTAGTGTGCTAGGTGTCTACACATCTGCACACAAGGGCAGGTGCACAACAAAAATTTACACACACTAGCCACCTTGGCACGGAAAATCTTCATTTCATAACTAGATAACGCCATAAATAAATTGAAAACAAGTCAAACTGGTGGTCTGGAACATCAGTGCTAGAACTAGCTAGAATTACAGAGCAAAAATGTTAGGCCAGGGGTTTAGCTCAGCGGCATAAGTGCCCGCTGGGCAAATGCAAAGGTGTGAGTTCGATCCCCGGTACAAAAAAAAAAAATGTTAAAGATATATAAATGATGAGGATGAAGTCTTAGTCTCTTAGTGTTGTGGTTCAATATTCAACACCAACAAATGAAAAGAGGAGAAGTTCAATTTGGCTCACGTCTAAGAAGTTTCCGTGCATATTTAGCTGGAAGAGGGAGGTACATCCTTCCAGGTCACCCCTCCAGTGACCTGCCTTTTTGTACTCTTTCCCACTTTTTCATAGGCAGTCAACAATATGACGTCCATGCTTCGATCATCTTCTAAAAACCCTGCTTATGTGCACTTCAAGCCTTTGGGGGTCATGCTTGATCTAAACTGTAAAAGAATGGGAAGAAGGAGAGAAACTTGCAAGGTATACTTAGAAAAGTAATATGCAAATACTAAATATTTCAGATAAAGGATTTATAGATTGACAAAAACTGAAAAATTTGGAGACTTACTAAAATTGCTAAAATTGTTAAACTCATACTGAACATCAGAAAACACAACTAGCATGGGTTACAAAATAAACATTTTTCAATCTAAGGAGAAAAGGAAAAACTCATAGTCAAAAAGGAAAAAAAATGGTTTTGCATCCACCTCTTCATTTTTGATGCCAGAAGCCAGAAAATGGTGGAATATTATCTGTAGGTTATCAAAGGAATCCATAGTCAGCGACAAAACCATGCCACGGACAATGAGAGCAAAACTGAAACACAACCACAAAAAAGCTAGCTGGTGTGCAGGCATTCAGGAAAAGTGTCAACCAAGTTACCATCAGAAGTCCTCTACAACAGGGTGAAAATCAGTGACCTCGACATGGAACAAGAATATATGTGAAGCTGAAGTGAAGACAGAGTTTAAATCCAATGGTTGTCTTAGGTTGGCAGTTTGAATAAGAATGCAGACAAGACTAGGTAAACTGAAGACTGTAAGAGTAACAGAAACACAAAGATAACGATATGAAAATAATGGAAGTTGAGGCTGAGGTGCAAGATAAGCGGGGGAAGTATTTTTAGATCATTTACAAGAGGCAAAGGCACTGGGTTCAGCACATGCCTTGAAGGTTATCCAAAAATCTTATTTATTGATATGAGAGGAAAATGGAAACAATAATCAGCTTGAGTAAAAAACAAATACTCCTCCTGAGTATATTTGCAGCTTCATTTATGTATTTGGGTAAAATTAGGTAGAAATCCTTTAAATGTTCTTCTGTGAAGATGTGTAGGACACATGTTCTAGCCACAGTAGAAATAAGTAATATTGAGGTAGCCATCAAACTTATTCTGTTTGAACATTTTGAACATTTTGATCTGTTTTGAAGTGAAATCAGGAAGCAAATAAGACAACCAAATAGATTTTAAAAAATGTCCTGGACACAAAGATGTGCTTAATGTAATGGGGAGTGTACAGCTCCAAATACCTTTGCTGTTACAAAAGAAAATGTAACAGAAATTAACAATCACCTTTTTTGATATGGAAAAGCTGAAAGTAGTTTAGTAACAAACAAAAAGAAGTGGAAAAATCTAAAAACAAACCTGATCATTTAAAAAGGCAAATACATATGGTGCAACTCTTGAAATTATTATTAAATCAGAAAGGGAAGCCAGAATACGAACAATTCACAACCAAGAAAGAGACATAAACTATGATTTTACATGTAGGATAGTTTGCAGCAGTAAGAGATACTTTGTATAGCTCTTATGGATATGAATTGATTTTCTATAAAATTTGAATTGCTAAATATTGCCCAAAGAGCAATGCCAAGTGAAAACTGCTTTGGATAATGTTGGAAATGTGCTTAGATGTCTATCACCTGATGATACCACCGTGGCAGATGATTTTCTGAGTTTTTTCTGAAAATTAAAATTAACATAAAAATGTAATGTAAGCTCAATGAATAATCACAATGGAGTTTTGTGTTTCCATATGTGTGGTTGTAATCTGAGTAAAAAACAACAACCTAGAGAGTAACTCAAAGACAGTGCCTGAGAATAACCAAGAAAGTGTGAAATTGAACAGGAATGAAAAGCTGGGACTGGAAGAAGTTTTCTCAGTGGATTTCAGAAGCTAAATTCGATTTCACAACAGTGTGGTTTTGCATAGGAATGCATGGTTTCATAACACAGAAAAAAACAAACCATTAGAAACAGTTCCTAATATATGTCAAGCTTTTAATGTACAGTGAAATTAATGTCCAATTAATTGTGATAAAAATAGGTGTTAAATGTTGCTGCTAACTACTGTACAACCATCAGAAAGGAAATAAAATTATACCTCAAAATTTGGCTGTATATGGAAACAGAGATTTCATGTGAAATCTAGGATGAAACAATCCAAAGGTACACAAACAGGCAGTC
Organism: Hydrochoerus hydrochaeris; assembly: GCA_004027455.1. Lineage (NCBI taxonomy): Eukaryota > Metazoa > Chordata > Mammalia > Rodentia > Hydrochaeridae > Hydrochoerus > Hydrochoerus hydrochaeris. The sequence continues at coordinate 110,153 of PVLA01003224.1, read as the reverse complement.
ATTTATGACTATATAAAAATTAAATTGTTTTGTTTAATAAAAAGATTCATTGAATCAAATTTGTAAAAAAAAAACTATAATTTTGTTGCCTTGCAAAACATATAACAAATTTAGAAAAGCAGAAAATAACCAATCATGACAGAGATGTGAAGAGAGTAAGAGCCGTGTGCTTGTGCTGAAATATCTATATTTTTTTTTTTTGGAAGGCAACTGGATAAAATCAGTTACAAATACCTACAAGCCAATTCATAGCTACAGAAATTGTTTCTGTCAAAACAAAGAGTCATTTGTAGGGAAATGGATGCACCTGGAGACCATGACGTTAAGTGAAATAAATCAGACTCACAAACTTAACTATCACATGATTGCTCTGATATGAGAAACCCAAGTTATAAACAAAGAACAAAATAAAAGGTAGAGAATTGGAAGTAGAGAGAGTGATCTTTCCCAAATGGATAGGGGATTCAGAGATTGAAGTAGAGAGAAAAGAGGGAGAAGAGTGAAAAGGAATGAAAAATATGTGCATGTACCAACTGCACACAAGGCATGCAAACATGTACTGCAGACAGGCTTTGCTAAAAATAAATAAATACATAATATTTTAAAGCCAACTTAAAGTTACATACAGAGGCAATTAAAATAGCATTTTTCCAGTGGCAAAAAAACCCAAAAATTAAAGCCAGTGCCCATAATGAGTGACATAACTATGTCAGTGTCCATAAGAAGGACTGAATAAATTATAATATCCACATGACTGGGAATATTATACAGCAACTTTTATAAAAGCAAAGGAGGTATTTCCACAAAGTATTTTGTGTGAAAAAAATTTTTACAATATGACAGGGTTTTATAAAAGGATATTAGATACAGACACGTTTGTGTATATGTCTCTGTCTGTATGAATATGTGAGTGTGAGGGAAAACAGAACCAACATGTCAACACGGGTTTCCAGAGAAAGTAAATTTTGGAGAGAAGAGAAGGAAATGGGAGGCAAGCATTAAGAAAAAAAGTAAAAATGAAAAATAACCTTCAATATGTGCAGATGAATTATAATTAAGTACACATGTGTATTGAACGTGTGCCAACACTCTCTTGCATCCCTTGTTTTTCTATAACTGTACGTGCTTTCATACATACACGCAGGTACACTCTTAAAAGTTCATGTGCCGGTTTGTCTCATTTGCAGAAGTCTGATAGAAAATCGGTGAGGAGGAGGTAGAAGAAAAACCTGGAATTGCAGATCTAGGCTATATAACAGTTTTAAAACTTCCTCCCAGAATGTTAAACAGAATCACCAGGATACTATTACCTAAGAGTTATAAACTTGTAGTTCGAAGTGTTAAAAGATGAAATGGATTTTAATTTGTCTGAGTGGTTGACCTAGAGCAAACTTTCACACAAGAATGAACCTAACTTTTATAGATGGCCTTACAAGTACAAATGTGGGGCTTTCAGAAGTTGGCTGGAACTATTCATTTTGGCTGTTTTCTTTTATGTGTTTTCAGAGCAAATTAGTCACTGTTCAAAAATCACCATGCAGTAAATGGTACAAAACATTCTTATCAACATTTGCACAACATTCCCCATTGATTTATTAAAGAAAAGAGTGCTTTCAAATTAGTATCTGCAGAAAGTACTACAAGTCATTGGCAGTGGTGCTTTATTTGTAATAAAGTGATGTGTCTGAACAATTTAATTAATTTCTGTTTTGTATGACTTCAGGATGGCTTAGTTTTATTGTTTGTGATAATTTACATATGGGTATAGTTAGCATTATCTACATGTATGTACATTTATCCTATAGTTATAATGGTAAATTTATGCCCTTAAATTGGTAAAGTAATATACTCTACCAGCTTTAGTGCCTCCAAGTGTATTAAGAAATTATTCTCCTTAGGCAAACACAATTGCATATTTTCTGTATAGGATGTTTGAGATTTCCAGGACTTCCCACAGGGAACAATGGCATCCAATACAGTATTTAGTATGTCTTTGCCATCTGGGTTTTCAGATTCATTTGGTTTAATTCAAAGATTAAAGACAGAAAAATTGGACCAAATGGTAGAATAAGTCCCTGTGGAAACCATGCTTCTGCCATGATTATCTTTGAGATTAATTGATTCTTTCACTTGTGACCATACCCATGACTCCAGCTACAGCTAATTATTAGCTGTTCATAGTGCAATAGTGATAAAAAATACATAGATAAATAGTGCCAGTGAAGGGGGAAAGGTTAGTTAACTGTGTCATGTCACAGTGTACCCCTACTCAATAGAAGAGAGAACTAGATTAAACAAGGGCCTCCAGATTAACCAAACTCACAACTGCTTGGTGCACAAGAATTAAATTTGAGTGTGTTACATTTGAAAGAAAACAACTACATTTTGATATAAATAGGAAAAGTTAACTAGAAGAATGGCAGCTTTAGTAAAAATTTCCAGAAAAAGTAGGGACATACTACTGACAGCAGGAATCTCAAATACTGTTAGACTGTAAAACTTCATCTAAAATTTATACCACTAACATTACTTCTTGCCTTTAATAATTCATTCATGTTTAATTATTTATTAAAATGTAGCTACTTTCAATCATTGACCACTTTTCTGAACCTTTCTTGTTTTATTTTGTTTACAAACTGGCTTTTCTCCAGCTGGGTTTCAATTTGCATTTCTTAGTTTAGGGAAAAACAATGCAAGGACAAAACAAAGGGAGACTCCTTGGATCACGCTGTTTTCTAACCTTCTTGTCAGAGCCAAGATGTTTGAAAGGATTATTCCCATTAATCTCATCAGGCTTTTCCTTACTTTTGATCTGTAACAATATCACTGGCAAAGGACACCTGTGACCTATTTCCTGCCAAGTTGAAAGTCACTTTGAAGCTCTGTTCTTAAGCATGACTTTGTGTCATCCTCTATTTTGCTTTCCAAGCCCTTGGTGGCTGTGAAACTACCCTTAGAATTTCTTTCGTTGATTACTGGTTTGTTTGGACTCTGCCTCTCCCATTGTTTTTTGCACCATCTTTTTCAAAGTTGTCCCTTCTTTTTGACCTCGCAAGGTATTAGCCAGGACTCACTCCCTGTTTGGTGTTATTTTTTTCCTTCTTTTGCTCTGTACTCTCCTTGAGCAGTCCGTTCTGCATGCAGCATGCTGATGAATTCCAAATCCGTATCTGTGGCCCAGACGTCTCATTCTGGCTCCAGGTCATGTCCATGACATTGGAGGACTCACAGCCTGATCCACATGGACCGATCACTCCCTCACCTTCACAAAGCCTGTCTCATCCCCAGCTGATGGCCAGATAACAGTTCCCTTTAACACTTCATGGGTCAGTGAAAGACATGGCTGCCCACCTGCTAGAGCCAGTTCCTAAGACCTCTTATCCCCCACCTTTCTATCAGACCTTCATCTATTCAGTCACCCAGTTTACTTCCTTGAACCCTTCTCTCCTTGCCCATCTTTATTTTAAATTGTTTATCACTCTTCAACTCCATTATTACAATAACTCTATTATTAATCTTGAGACTACTTTTGTCACTTCCAGAATTCTCATCTAGACACAAACCATTACGGTCTTTCTAAAATGAGAATCTTGTTGTCAAAAAAATAATACGATGGGATTAGTTTTATTTATCTATGGTGCCACTACTAATGATTTGGTCTGATTTATTCCTCCAATAACCTGTTATAGTACTGCATCCTGGCTCTCTGACTTCTCTGGTATCCTGAGTATACACTCTCTGGATTTTCTTGGCATCTCAGAACTTTACAAATGCTACTACCCACTAATCACCTACCTTACTCTTCATAATTCAGAATTTATTTCGTACATAATCTTTTTACAGTCCTGTTTTGTCAAGTTTGGCTAACACCTCCATTGGTTCCTTTATCTAACCCCATTGTGTTTTAACATACTACATATCTTTGTTTTCTTTTTTTTATGTTGGCTTATGCATTACAGGCTACTCACAAACTGAATAGTTGACACCATGCCTAGCATATTATAGATAGGTAAAACTATGTATGTAACTAGTGTACACACAAATATTAACCTAACTAGATTATAGTACCAGCTCTGATACATGAAAACTGGATAATTAATCTCTTGCCCAACTTGCAAGGAGATTCTAAAAAATGAGTTTTCTGTAAAGGTGAATATAGCTGGCATACATGAAGTTTCTCCCAAAAAATCTGATTCAGTATATATATTTAATAAATATTAGGCCATAACTATTAGTTGGAAATTTGTATGCTGCCTTAAATGTCTGTGTTTTAGTCCTACAGGAACTCATAAATTCTTTGTGAAATAGAACTAGGCAGGTAGATAATTCTTCTAGGCCTGCAAAGAAGAACTGCGGGGAAAATTCAGATTGTCATGGAACATTTCCCCACCATTGCTAGGTTAAACATTTTTAAACTCTAAATTATGTTGGGAGACTTAATTGTTTCTAGATTTAACAAAGGTAAAACACATTTTTTTACACATTTTCTTAAAATGCTTGTAATTTTTCATGGTATTATATATTTAATCAGGAAAACAAAAAAATCTTCAAGAAAATATTTCAGTTATAAAGAGGTAGCTGCTAAACTTAATAGTAAAAATGAATGTTTTAATTTTTATTGCATTATTACATGCTTTACAAACACTAATTTTCTTAGAAATTTATTATAATAGATGTAGGTCACCTTGCTAATAATTTACAGTGACCATAATCTTAGTAAAAACTAATATTTCTTTAAATTAATTAGCTCAGTATTGTATGTTATATTGGTTTTTAAGAATATAAATTTAAAATGAGTACTATGAATATAATGATAGACTACAGAAAATTGTGAGTTATATCATTAAATATATTTAAGACAAATATCAACATATCCAGTGATTTATATCACTTTGTAAATATTAAAATTTTGGCTACATTTAAATCATAAAAATCTCATTCTCTTTGTTTTGCAGAATATTTTTTCTATGTCAGTGAATATAATTTCCAGAAGTTTGTATTTCAACTAGGCTATCAAATTAGAATAGATTTATTTTACAAAGAATTAAATATAAATATAATATTAGCAATAACAGAAAATAAGCCTGTGTGGATATAATATCATCAAGGCCATATATGTAAAAATTGACTATTGAATAAAGAGATCTGATGTTCATTGAAATATATGTGTGTATATATATATATATATATATAGAGAGAGAGAGAGAGAGAGAGAGAGAGAGAGAGAGAAGAAAATTGTAAATAGTAATGTCAATTGTGTAGCTGGTGCATTGTGTAAATCCTGGAGGTGTTAGGAGATATGGGCCTTTAAGAGATTCCCTCTTATGAAGTTATTCTTATCCAGAAAAAGCCACTTCATCCAGGGTTGCATCTCTTCACAAGAAGAAATCCTCTGTAGTGACATATTAGTGTTCTTTGAAAGAAAATTCAGTAGGAAAGTTCTGAAGGGTTCTCAGTTCAGCAGCTCTGTCCAGTTTGTGGGGGGCCTTTATAGTAATGGTTTACAGTTTAATTTTTTTCAATACTTGGTCTAACTTTTTGTTTTGCTTTGCTTTGTTTTGCTTTGTACACCAGCATAGCATTTGACCCCAAGGACAGTATTTAATATATTTCCTAAATGCACATGTTCATCCAAGAATCAGGTTTGCAAAGAGTCCATTCTAGGAACTGAGGAGCTTACTTGGAAAATAAAATTCTAGATATGCAACCAGCTAACCAGGGGACTGGCCTTGAGGCTTCCTTGGATGACAGGCAGAGCACTCCTAGCCCTTCATTGTTATAGTAATGAACTGATAAACCCTTTTCCTGCAGTGAAGAAGGACAAGGCTCCAAAGAAAGGATGTGCGATGTGAGGTCAGTATCTCAGGCTTCTGAGGAATTGAGGGCGTGGGGGGGGGGAGTAATAATTAAAAGAACTAAGGAATCAGTTTCTTCTGGGTTCCATTTATGCGGTGGACAAACAGATGAAAGGATGAGTGTAATTAATCACTCTTTGAGGGTGATAGACGAGATTAAGAACTCTTTAGAAGAATGTAATGGGGACTTACAGAAAAGTGGCAGAGATTCAGAAAGCTTGCATCCTAACTAAGCCAGAGCCTGAACGCTAGATGGGGAAAATAGAATCCTGTCTTGAGGAATGGGATACCTATGGATTTATCAATTCAAACGCCTTGAAATTTCAAATCTCCCTAAACCTGCTGGTCCTCCTCAATGCCCTGTTCTTCCCTATCAGAGGCTATCATTTCTATCTTGCTTTAAGTAGTACAGAAATGTTTTCCCTTAGAGCTACCACTTATCCTCAGGATATGATCTCCACCTCCATTCTGGCTGCTGGCTTGATGCATGGAGCCAACAGAAATGCTCTGAGACACCGGAATTCTTAGGTGTAATAAAAGAAGACTTGCTTCGAATGGACTGAAGCCAGTATTTACTGGTAGAATTGAGGGTAGTGTGTATGCAACTGGATACTGAAGCTGGTGCATTAAATGGAACGGAAAATAAAATTGAAAATGATTGTGAATGAGGAGTGAGATAAAAGGAGGCTGGAAAATAAGAGTATATGGGAACACTTTAGCTTGATGCAAAATCTAATGGCTGTGACGTTTAGGTGTCTTAAAAGTAGTGGTCCCTACTAGTAAGGTATAAATGCCAGAACTGCTGAGTAGACAGTTAAAACAATCAGAAGATCCAGTGACATAGACGTGCTAAATTTGAGTATAGCAGGTCAATCTAGAAAGCTCATTTTATTCTACATAAAGGCTGGAGGACACCTGACTGACTAGAGCCATTAGGGAATCCTAAACAGGCATCCTTAGAAACTCGGTGGTGACTTCCATGGGCTAATGTCGAAAGGCAAGAGACGGTGTTACAGAATTTAACTCTGAATACTAGTGGCAATGACAATATCTTAAAATAATAAAAACATAGTGACAGTGTTTGGTTTTCACAGTTCTCTTAGTGAGCAGCTAGTTTAAGTGCATCCAGGACTCTACACTTACATAGATCTGTGGAGATCATTAATGGAACACATCATTTCTGGGGACAGCCACCAAAGTACTGCAGCATCTACAAAACTGAAGTAAATCAAATATGCATGATCAAGGGACTGGAAAGGGCTATCTAATAAAAATTCATGACTCTTCCCAATTTCTAGCCTGAGGCAGTGTTTAGATCTTGAACTCATTCAGAGAGGGGAAACTGAATCCCTGGAAAGAATCCTGCAACATCTTTTGAGTGTATATGATAATGAATCTATAAGTTCTTTCTGTAGGATTCTGCCTCCAGTTTCTTGTATGTACATCCACCACTGAAACATTTGGAGGATTGTCAACACAGGGTCCGACCTGACTTTCTAGGATTCTGCAGTGGGCAAGTTATCACAGGATTATCTTGTCATAACATACACCAGATCAACCAAAAACTCCAATTAATACTATGGTCTTTTGAAAAGGCAGCTGAGTCTTGTAGAAATAACAACCAGTGAATAGAAGACATTATCCACTAAGATGCAGTTTAATCTTAAATCAGTGACCATTATTGTATACTGTTTTATTTTTCTATAAAATACATAGGTCTAAGAATCAAGTAGTGACCTCACTTACTACCATCTCATCCAAAGACCCACTTGGGAAATCTACACTTCTCTTCCCGCATCTCTGAGCTTTGCCAGTTTAGCGGGCTCAGTTCCCAGAAAGGAAAATAGCTTTTATAAAGTGCCACAGCAAGAGCCCCATTAACCTTTAAGCACGAATGTTATTCCGCTGCTTAGTTTCCTGTGTCAGGAAACAGCAGATAAGAAGAGTCGCTGTCGTGGCAGCCGTAACGAGTCGGTAAGTTCTGTAGGAGGCAGGGCTGTTGTTACATCATGAGGTAGTAAAGAATGTGTTTAATGCTTATGTGATCCATGGGTCGTCTCTTGGTGTTCACTCCTCCAGTTCTGTTGGTAAACAGACCAGTGTATCAACCATGACCTCAAAGGGTATGATGGCCAAGATCTCAAATTTCTCAGTGATAAGGCTCTGCTAGCACCACTGGGGAAGTAACCTATACCTTAACAAGGTATACTAGCCCAAGGTACAATGAATCCCAAATAGTAATGGCACAGGAGGTGATGAATTGCGTCCTACAACTATCCTTTTTGAAAATTTTCTGAGGCAAGGAAAGTAGCCAGAATCCTGGATTAGTTTTCCTGCGTAGAAGGGTCATCTCTAACCAGTGGATGTGAGTGGCTGCTCCAGGTCACCAAGCTCATCCCCTCCCCAAGACCAAAGCACGCCTTGCTCTAGCAGCTGATGGGTACCAGCTCATTCCCTTTCTACAGATTTCCCCAAGCCCAGTGAAACCAGGGTTTTCCAAGGTCACACACCTGGGTGAGAAGCAGCACAAATTGCCTAGCTAGGTACACAAAGGCTTAAGCACCTTGCCTGGAGAAAGGAAATCTCTGGGAGGACATCACAGCTTCGAAATTTCTCCAAAGCTACTGAGACCCATGTCACAACTACAGTATAATTCAGCTCTTCCCGTACTCAGTCCTCTCTCCTTCACTCCCCTGTAGCTGACCTAATAGTTGCTGCACACGCATCCTTCGGTATCTGTTCTCATAAATCTGACCTAAGATAAATATGCATATTTGTAATACACTTGGGAATTGTGGAATATATAAAATACATTAAACATGATATGTGACATAAATGTGTGTATGTATAAATGTATGTATACATGTACACAACTAATCTAACCTCCCTGAAAAAAAATTTTTTTTTCTAGCTGAGCCATAATTTTACTTGTATACTCTTGTTCAGACCTGTTCGTTTTTAATTCTAAAGAGAAGAAAATTCACTTGAGAATTTCATGAAGTAGAAATTCCTAAACGTGTGAATCTGGTAGATAACACAGCCTATCGAATGTGCAATAATCTTTGTCACAGGGTTGAGATTCTCATAAGGCCAACAACCTAAAACTCATCTAGACCAAGGAAGGGCAGGCTTAGCCAGTCGTTTAGATTTAGTCTTTCGGATTAAACCTACTAACACCACCACCTAACAAGAAAAGAGCTAGGAACACGTCAATACATTGGGGTTAGGACATGTAATACTATTAGCTCTTCACCACCAAGGACAGTCATCATTGTAACATTAGCTCGTTGATTACCCACCAGTCATTCCATCCTAAGCTTTTTGGTTTCAGGATGTTGTTGTTTTTACAACCTACTGCAGCTTATATCTTCTGAAAAAGAGCCAACAATTAAGAGACAGAGGATTGTACAAGAAAGAAAATTGTATTTTTTTTTTTACAATAAGTTTACAGTAACTTTTTTCAATTCATTGAAATTCAGTTAAACTCCTGTGGAATTTATATAGGAAAAGCTAATCCCTCAGTGAGTGAATATGTGATACATTCATAAATGTTTATGATAATAATGCTAGAATCTCCAAATATTTCAATTTATTAAGACCAGAGAACTTATGTATATATGTCTCTGCACAATTAATAAAGCTTAAGTGAAAGTTCCTTACACTTTATCAAAAAGAAGCAGTTGTTCTGTAAATTTGCGCTACTAAAATTAGAGGCCTTTGAGATAGCTGTGAAAAGATTCTAATGCTGGAAGAAGAAAAAAGAACTTCAGAATATCACACAACTAGAAATCAAAGTGGGACTGTCAAGCAATTCACATTAACAAAAATACTTTTAAAAGATGTGCAAATTTGATACCTGAGGACAGCTATTACTTCACTAGTTTTGTTCACTTTTTGTTATTCTCTACATTAAAGAGAATCGTTTTCTGAGGAACAATGCCTTTTAAATATAGAGTGGCAGATCCTCACACAACTCATTACTCTTAAGTCTATATAAATGTAGTAGCTGCTTTTCAAGTTTTCACATGAAAGTGCTTGTCATGTGGAAGCATTTGATAGCCTGAGCAAATGGGCAAGTGACCTAGTTATAATGAGAGCAGAGTGTGTTATGAATTGCTGAGATAATGGTAAGAAGACGTGAAATCAGCCAAAGTTACTTAAATGAGACCTTCACAGTAACTGATGTTAGTAATGCTAGCTAACTTTTGTTGGGCATTTACTACATACCCAGGGCTATATGGGTTGTCTCATTTAATGCTCGAACAGCCTGAATAATATAGTACCAACACTACTTCCATTTTACTGATAAGAGAACTGAAGATCACAAAGTTAAATCACCTTTGGTCATTATAAAGCTAAACGGGCAAGAGTGAAGTTAGCAAGTGTTAACATCACAATGAGTAAGTGTATGGAGTTTATAGTAGCTCTGAGACTGAGCTTGCTGCTGTCTAAGGCAAGTAATTTCTTCATTTCTTCTCTTATGCTCTAAGGGCAACTGGGAAGCAAGGACCCATTAGCCACCTTTGTCTGGATGCCTATGTTTATATTACAGGTTTGCTGGAGGTTTGACTCAGCAACATTGGTCCTTGATTCATTTACATATTGTCCTTGGCTACTTTTTATTGCAAAGATAGAGTTGAGTTTTTGACACAATAAGCACATGACCAAGATATTTACAAATAAGTCTTTTCCCAGAACATGCTAAATACTATGGTGGATATATGTCACATATTTTTTCTAGTACTCAGTAATAGAAATATCAATATCTTTTAATAGTGCCTTCTGTTAGCACATTTCAAATTAGCAAACCTTAGATCAGGGTAAACTTTAATTCACTTCAAAGTCATATTTTACCAGAATATAACCGTAAACTTAATTCTCTCATTTGTAAAATATATTAGCTATTAGTAAATGAACAGTTACCAATAATCAATTGAAATATATTATTAGTAAGTGAACAGTTTTACTATGAGAGAACATTACATTAAGTATATTAAGAAAAAGAGTCAATTGGGTTACAAGATGCTGATTTTCCTGTCACTTTGATTTCACTGGTTCATTGTTTGGTCTGAAGCCTTCTAAATGAGAGATTGGAATGTTGGTGATTCTTAGGAAACTTTTGTAGATGGCTATTGACAAGGAGTTTGAATATGCAAGGTCATTTGTTTCCTCTCAACACATAGAGATCTGCAGAAATGATGAGAGCATTTATTCTTATCACTGGAACTTTCTTTGAAAATGAATTCAGTAAGTTCAATGAAAAAATGAACCCAGTGGTAAGCAATGCAATCAATAAGGAATATGCATCCTCAGTCATGCTCTGTGAGTAAAGTGCTTTGAAAGCCACACAGTTTGCAACATTGACACTTAGTTATTTGTTTTTCCTCTAGATTTGGATGACCCTGTAGTAACTGTTCATCAAAGTATAGGTGAAGCTAAAGAACAGTTTTACTATGAGAGAACAGTGTTCCTGCGGTGTGTTGCCAATTCCAATCCACCTGTTCGGTACAGCTGGAGACGTGGCCAGGAGGTTTTACTACAGGGGTCAGATAAAGGAGTTGAGATTTATGAACCCTTCTTTACGCAGGTAAGTGTTAAAGTGTAGTATTTCTAAGCCATTTTACCTGAATACTTTCCTAATTAAAGCGATATCATAGCTATAGTAGTGCTTTTGATTTCTCTCGTTCATATTATAATATAATTTTTCTTAATCTGGTAGTTTGAAACACAAATTTGCTCGACTGAAAGATCTGAGGACATAAGCATAAAGGCTGACCTTTCTTATATGTCAGAAATCTAAACTATCTCTCAAAAGGGTCTTTTAATTTAACATTTTCTAATTTGCATTCTGTATCCATAGATGTATCCTTAAAGTAAATAATTGTACATTTAGCTGATCAATTTAGTTTCTGTGGAAAATATTTCTTAAAGGAGTTGTTTTAAGTTCTCAGTTTGCAATGGTAAATGATTATTAATAGAACAAAGGAATCTGGAAATTGTTTGGCTTTGGTTTTAGAAAAAAAATCTATTTTTAATTTCCTTTTTATTTTTTTATTTAGTTTCAAAATAAAGCCTTAATTATGTTAACATGAAAGCATAATGAGTCATTAAGATGCAAGAAAAAAATAATTTTACATGGAGCAAATATGTGATAAAATTATTACTGTATATTTTATTGAGAATGGAGAATTAATTTTAGAGAATGACATTGAAATTTGTGGAAATATTTGAAAGATAAGAGTTTTTCTGAGCACAAATTTTAATTAACAAAGAAGTTTTAAAGCAAAAAGAAATGTTATTTGGACAGATGTTTAAAAGACTTTTAAGCTGGGCACAGTGGCCATACCTGTAATCCCAGCACTTGGGAAGCTGGGGCAGAAGGACTGCTACAAATTCAAGGCCATCCTCCGCTACATAGTAAGCTCAAAACCAGCTTGAACTCATAATGAGACTTTGTCTAAAGGAAGAAAAATAAAGAATTATGACCATAGCTTAAAATTACTGAAAATTATTTAGACTACCGGATAAACAGGAATTTGACCATATTGTATATAGTTTTGAGAAATCTGTCCATAACTAGAGACACAAAAAATAAAACTTCAAATATTACAAACATTCTGCTTCAACATTTGGATGATTATTACAGCTTGCAGACATAAACACTATGAAAATAGTTACACAGATCTTATGAATTTCCCAAGATCATATTCGTCATTATTCAGTGAATTTCTTTATCTAGTAAGCTAAGACATGATCTCTTTCAGATTAAATGTCAACAACTGTCTGTGAACTGTGGAAGAACCAATAATAATACAGTTGCATCTCCACATGTGACATATGGTTCCAAATTTTGCCATGTATAATAAAGTAAAATTATGTGTTCTTTAATTTTTTTCAAAAGTATCCTGCTTGGGCAGGTTGTGACTTGCCAAACTAGAAACCTCTAAACACCGGCTTCATGCAGGTGTTAATAGCTTGTCTTACACAATAATGAAGTGTAGTGCTCTGATGCTCTCACTTCCAGCCACTGAGACATCAACCATTATCTGCCAACAGGGAGAGTTTTCCTCATGCATTCTGCACTACTGCAATTCATTTTTCTACTTTTATTAACATGATTTTAGTTAAAATTGCTTCTTAAAAAATCATTAACAAGTGAAGAATCCCCTAATTCTGTATTTGAATACTGCCGTAATCAATTGATTTAAAAATAGGAATGTTAAACTTTAGAAAACATTTCCTATAGGATTTTTGGAACTGCAGGTAACCCTAAACTCCTTTCACTATATAAATATTTCCTGTCTGCAACTGTGTCTCATTACTTGGAAATGAGAGTATGGGGCTTATCCAACTTTAGGGGAGTATTTTATGGTATCAAAATAATTAAGATTTTATTTCAAAGCTATTAAGTATGAAAAATAGAGCTTCTCATTCATTCCTTTGAGTTTATTTCTATTTTCATGTAAGGAATTTTCAGATACTGTCTACATGAGTTTTTAAACTAGTTTATGAGTTATTGATTCTCTTTGAAGAGTAACTTCTATTTTCTCTTCTTTCTTCCTTTTTTTTTTTTTCCCCTACCAGGGATCAAACTCACATCCTTGCACTTGACAGGCAGGTGATTATGCCACTGAGCTAAATCCCTGGCCCCTTTCTTCCCATTTTTTAAATGGAAAACAACATTTTAAATTTGAACTTTCTAATACTAATACCTCCTTTTATTGTCATATCTATCTTTACTTTGCTACATAACACATACTTTATCTTTTCCTATGCTAGTTCCTGTCATTTGGACAGTCTGAATTAATTCTCTTAAGAAATTCTTGAGAAACAAATGTTTCTTGCTGTGTGTTCTGAATTATGTAGCTGTAGTTAGCAATTGCCAGGACAATGCAATTTCAGCTCTTATATTTAAAGAAAAAAAGCTTGTGTTTCCTTTCATCAGTTCTGTTAGTTCTGCTGCTTATCTCTGTGAGTTGGTTATATATTTGTCCTCAAGGTCATATTGGAGCAAGAATTATTTTAATATAGTTTATACCCCATGTGTATTTAATGTTTTTATTAAATATATTGTGTAGACCAAACTGATAGAAAAATTCAGACATCAACATATGACAAATTTCATTCTCATCACCCTGCACAACTTTGGCTTTTACAAAGATAAGATATTATTAATGATTTTTTTCACAATGCACATGTTAATATACTACATGGGTCTGAGATTTGTGAATTTCATCCATAGGGCAGCATCTTCCAACATTTTTACAGACTATTACAACAGGTGCCTAAGTGGTCATGATTTATTACAGAAACCTCCAACTGCCCAGATTGATTACTCACCAATGTAAATCTGATCCCCTATGTTTTCCTGCTTTAACCATTCATTCCATTACTCAGTGTTAATGAGGAAGCTGATAATATGCCTGCCCACATAATGTTCTACCTTGCCCTGCTTTGCATTCTCTCCCTCTCTCTCTCTCCCTCTTTCTCTGTCTCTCTGTCTCTCTCTCTCTCTCTCATCCAGTTTCCTAAAGACTGCTGCACTGTTTTGATCACGCCATCCCAAGACAAGCCCAAATCATCTCTTCCTAGGGTCTGATTTGGTAAAAACGACATGGCAGGAGTCTTAACAAAGAGGACTCTTCTCCTCCGAAGACCTTCCCCTCTAAGTCACTCAGGAAATAACATCCATTCCTCCCATAGTTTCCCATTTCCCACTACCACCTTTATTTTTTTCTCCTAGAGTAAAACTATCAAATCATTTGATTTGTGTGTTTGAACATGAACTCACTAATTATAGAAACCTAATCTGCCCTTTCAACCTGAACAGTGCTTAACTCATGTCTGAATGAATTGCTAGCTGCAGAATATTTAAAATTGACTATAGTTTACTGGTAATTCCTGAATCACTCTTGTCACTTTGTCCCTTTCACGCACCAAAGAAGCGGGGAAATGTGAACTCACTTTTAAGTGAGTTCATTTGAATGTATTTCCAAACTGTGATGAGTTTTATGTGGGTTCTGACAAAGATATCATATTAGATTACACTTCTCTATACTCTTAAAGTAACTATACATGATTTTGTTGTAGAATTAAAGGCATCAATGGTTTGTTTCATACATTAAATTTGTTTCAGATTTAAAATGCATTTTGTATTGTATCTTTGAACTACTTCCAAAAACTGAACTTTGTTTGCCTTGTAATGACTTTGTAATGAGATAGGAATGGCATATACTTTTCCTCTGTTTCTTATGCTGGTGTTTTTATATTTATATACACCTCATTCCTAAATATTATTGATTTCTTTAATTGCTCTTCCCATCAACTGCTGTGTATAGTCTATAAAGGAAAAAACTTTCCATGTTACTATTGTTTTAACTGGAGCATGTCTTAGCCTTATTATTTTTTTTTTTGCCACTATCAGGATAGACTGAGTAATTTATAAAGAAAAGAAATTTATTTATCAAGGTTCTGGATGCAGGGAAGTCTATTATCAAGGTGTCAGTGTCTAATGAAGGTCTTCTTCTTTTTTTTCTTTTTGTCTTTTTGAGTCAGGGTCTCACTATGCAGTTTGGACTGACCTTGAGCTCACTTTGTAGCCCAGGCTGGCCTCAAACTCAATAATCCTCCTGCCTCAGCCTCCCGAGTGCTGGGATTATAGGCGTGAGCCACCACGCCTGGCTATGATGGTCTTCTTGACAACTCATAACATTCCAGAGAGTACAGAAGAAAGCTTATTTTATAATGTAGCACCTCTGGGATCAACTTACCCATTCCTATGACAAAGGCATTAAGCTATTTTTGAAGGCACACTCTCCCTGGCCTCATTCCCTTTCAAAGGTCCCACTTGCCAATATTATCACAGCAGCAATTAAATATCAGAATTAGCTTTGGACTGTACTTGTAACCCATAGCAGAGCACCTCAACAATAATTTATGTCTATAGACCTCTAGTCCATGGCTTCTGTGGTTTTTTTTTTTTTGTACTGGGGATAGAACTCAAGACCTTATGCTTGCCAGGCAGGTGCTTAAGCCACTGAATTAAGTCCCCAGCCTCCTGTGGTTTTATAGTGTAAATAAGATCCAGTTAAAACAACTGAGGTCTACCACCTGTAAGATACGGCACAAATCTTTGACAAGATATAAAGGTTAATAGAAAAATTTTTTCTCTCCTACTTTTATGGATATATAAGGGAAAATTTATTGTAGACAGTGATTGTGATATAAAGTAAAAAATGTCAAAACAGAGGTACATAATAGTGAACTAGAAACATTAGCATGTGCAAGTGGTAGACCAGGAAGACCACCTATCTGGGCTTTCCCGGCTGTGATTGCTGGGATAGTGATTGGTGTGTGTGGAAACAGTGTGCTGTGAGCCCTGGAAGGGGTACAGGGACTGTCCTGTGCTAGGGTTCAGATGGTAGACCGGTTGGCTGCATAGTCTTTTGATGCCAGAAATTCAATTTCTTTGAAGAATATTAGGTTCCTGTTAATGATATTATTTCATACTAATGTCTTATTTTTTAGTAAAAATCATTTCTAAAACAATTAGAGATCTATATCAATTTGAATTTAATATTTATTTCACATTCCTAGTGAGTGATGAAATCTTGTCTATAGCTTTTCATAGATTATATTTCAAGAATGAGGTTGGTTTGTACTCCTGAGACTGACATGAAATCAGAAGCATTGAATAAGTTCAAGTGGAATAATTATGCTATTTATACCTCTACTCAGTACTGAATGACATAGGCTAGCATATATTGCAATCCAAATTAAAGCCACCATCAACAAATGTAAATTGGAAGACCTTATACTTTTGCTGATTTCTCAGTCTAATGATAAACTTAAATGAATATATTTTTAAAGTTCCCATTTCTTTTAAAATTAATATGGAAATACTGATTGAGCTCATGTGTGGTTTTTAATCACAGTGCTGTCAACATTGGTGTGCACTCACTAATGTATGGCATACTTCTCTTTATTTCTTTTATTTAAGAAATACAGTTAGAAGTTTAACTAGATTTGTTGAAAATTATTTTATAATTGTTCATTAAATATGTACTTAAAGTTTACAAACTACATATTCAATTGCCATTTTTCTAGAACTTTTGTAAGATGTTCATGACATCATCTTGTGTATTGTAATTACATCAACTAATTACAAGACTGAACATATTTACATCAATTACATAATTAGTTATAATTAGACTAATTAGACTAATTATACAATTAGAGAATAATCAACTCAAATTCCTTTTAACAAATCATAAAAATTCACATGCAAAGAAACTACCAACATTACAGAATATCAAATTTATGTGATCAGCAAAATAAATTAATGTTGTGTTATAAGGCATTTATAAATGGTGAAATCTAAATAAAAAATGCAGTTACATGTGTGCATTCATACCATTTGATAGCATACATAGGCACACATTCCTACACACATACTGGTAATTTTTTGTTATATGTTATATTTTTTTTAAATATTCTTCACCATTTCATGAATGAAGTGAGTTAAGTAGGTAAGGTTCAGACCATTTTATAATCCCTGCTATAATCGTCTGCATTTTTAACAGAATTTTCAGACTCATTGCTCTTATCATGGCACACAAATTAATCTTGTATGTTTTCTTATAGGTTCATGCATTTTCGGTAACCTCCTTTCTGACAAGAAATAATTATCTCAGTGAGCAATTGTCCAATCCCATGATATATAAACAATTGGAAAATCATGGATCTAGACTATTTTTTCATTTTTTAAAATTTTATTTAAAGAGAAAAAAAGCAAAACAGAAAAAAGGGTAGAAACAATACAGAATTTCAGAGAAAAAACAGTAAGAAATCATTAGTTAATAAATTACATATTCTCATCCTAGATACAGTTGTTCAAGTTACAAAATTAAAGCATACAAAGTGGACGTTCAAGCAGTGAGGCTGCAAACAGTTCTGTTCAATGATCCAATAAAAACTTAGCAACATGGTTATCAATCCTACACACTTAAACATAAATGCAGTTAGATCCTTTATAGCACTTTCTTTTCCTCCTTTTACTTTTAAAGTCCATTATCTGATTAGTTATACCCTATTTCAGATTGCTCAGTACCTTACTGACTTGTTTTGTTGTTGTTATTTACTTTTTAATCACCTTATATTATTCTGTTTCTTTGTTTTTGAGTTTCTCCTCATCCATGCCCCATGGATCAGCTTTGGTGGAGTTGGGAGTTTTTTGGAGGTATTTTGACTTTGTTAACTACTTTTTCTTTGAAGGTGGCAAAATACAGCAGAACAAGACAGAACAAACCATGTGAGGCAGGGCAGTGACATTGGCACAGAACCTCACAGCAGGTCACCAGCAATAGGCACAATAGTACATCCCATTCTGTTCACATTAGCTGTTCTTTCAATCAGATAGAACAAAATGGAAGGAAATATCAAACTTATAAAAACAGAATATTGAATAGAGCAGTACCATTAATCAGAACTGAGAAAAACAGTGATAAAAATATTTGCCTTTGCAGAGATGGTAGAAGGAAATCTCCCTTACTTGCCACATTGCATACATTCATCCTCCCAAGAGATACTCAGACCTTTGGCTCCCACTTGCTAATGCAGGGGAGGGGGCAGATGGATCAATGTCTGATGGTGGTGAGCTGGCTGTCTGCTCTCCCAGTGCCCCAAGTTCCAACATGATGCAGAGCTCAGGAAACGCTGATAGTTCTTGCCCTGGCATGGTAGCAGCTTGTGAGGCCCCCAGTCACTTACCAGGGCAGTGAGTGGACTGCCTTAGACTTATTTTTATATTGAGTCTGCCTTTCTCATATGTCCATTTTGCCATTCTGCTGCAAGAAAAAGTAGGGTATGTGTATGCAAAATATTGTGTTTTACTGAACTTCACTGGAGGTTTTTTAAAGGGTGGAATCATCTCAAAGGATGGAATGACTTCTTTTTAAGTGTCAATATTAATATCCAATTTAAATTCTTTACTTTTGAGTAAAATGGTTACCAACAGCATTCCTGGGCACAAAACTCAAGTATACTAAACATTTGAAGATTGAATTTATTAGAGAAGTGACCTTTAAATTTGAATGGGCAGAGACCCATTGATGTGGTTCAGATATACTTTATTGCTTTGTATACTTTCCATGAAGAGGAAGAAGTTCCTCAAAATTCATTCTATTCAACTAGCATTACCCTATACCAAATCCAGATAAAGACACAGCATATAAAAAGGAAATGTATGCTTGATGAATTAGATGCAGAGATTCTCAAATAAACCTAACAAGAGTATATTAACAATATTATTCACCATGATCAAGGATGATTCATCTCAGGGTATAACAATGGTTCACCATATACAAGTCAATAAATGTGGCATACCACATTGACCAAAATATAAAAGCCATCTCAACTGATGCCGAATAAACATTTTGTAAAATTCAAAATATCCTCATGATTAAAACCATGAACATATTAGGTTATAAATAAACAATTCAACATAAATAAAGGTCCTATATACTAATCCCACTGCTAACAACACTGAGTGAGGAAAACCTGAATATGTTATATCTAATGTCTGGAAGATTATAATGCTATTTAATATCATTATTTTCATTGAATGTAGTACTGAAAATCTTAGCCAACAGATGTAAATAAAGGACAGCCAAGTTGAGTAGGAAAAATCAAACTGTCAGTTTGCAGTGATAGCACACATACTGTCAACCCTCAGAAACTCCACCAAAATCCTATAAGAAGTACATGAATTCAGTCATAATTGTAGGATACAAAATCAATATGAAAAATCAGCAACATTACTATAAATCTATCTTAGTTATTTTTCTCATTGCTGAGACAAAATACCCAAACACCCAAAGTTACAAGGGGTAAGGTTTATTTAGCTCACAGTTTGTAGAAATTTCAGTTAATAGTGGGCTGACTCCAAGGCAGGGTGGCATGGCTGAGTAGAATCAGTTCACAACAAACAGAAGACAGAAAAGCAAGCAAGCAAGGGATGATCGCAGTTCTTTCTATCCCAAAATCAATCATATCTCCAATGGCTAGAAAAATATCTAGAAATAATCAAAGAGGAGAAAGTGCTCTATATTTAAAACTGTAAGACATTAACAAAAGGAGTTGAAGTAGACTATAAAATTATGTATAAATAATCTCATGTTCATGTACAGGGAGAATCAGTCGACCCAAAGTGATACACAAACTCAGTATAATCCCTGTCAAAGTGCCAATGATTGTACATAATTTCATTCTCCGCTGTTGTTGGAGTGTAGACTGGTACAACCACTGTGGAAATCAGTGTGGAGATTCCTCAAAAAACTAGGATTGGTTGTCCCATTTAATCCATGTATTCCCCTTCTGGGTATTTTCCCAGAAAAATTAAAAACATCATGCCACAGCAATATATGTGCACTCATGTTTATAGGAGCACAATTTGTAATAGCTAAATTTTGCAAACAACCCAAAAGTCCATCCACCATGGAATGGATGAATAGGATGTGGTATTTTCATACAATGGAGTACGGCTCAGGTGTAAAGAAGGATACATGTAAGGCTTTTATAGGTAAATGGATACAACTAGAGACCATAAGCATAAGTGAAATAAATCAGACTCACATATGTAAATATCATATTGTCTTCCTAGTATAAAAAATAATAAATAAGGTCCAAAATGTACAACAGATATTATGAAAATGGAAAGGAAAGAAAGTTCTGAAAAGGAAAGAACAACTGGGAAAGGAGAAAAGAGAAAATATAGAAGGGAAAAGATTATATCTATACATATGTATACATATATATGTGTGTGTATGTAAATATATACAAGATAGATAGCTAAACTACTAATTTGTTAGTTCATCAAAAAGAACAGTTTGTGTTTTCATTGTTTGACTGATCATTTTATTCATGCCTAGATCTTGTAGCCTGAGCAACTCTAAGATTAAAAATATGTAATATATAACTGGTATTGGTTTCCTACTTTTTTTTGAAATTTTGTATCATTTTTTGTTTTGCTTTTTAAAATAGAAATTTAAAAATAAATAAATTTTTTTAAAAAGAAAATGAAGACCACTGAAAATAATTTAAAAACTAGTATAGTATCAACAAAAACTTTGTGTAATTAACCAGTGCTTGAACAAAAGTGACAAAACAGAGACATTTCACTACCATATCTCAAAATATACTACAAAGCTGTTTTAATCAAAGCAACATGACTTTGGGGTAAAACCTAACACAGAGACCAATGGAACAGAATAAAAACCTGGAAGTAAATTCATGCATTAACAGTTAGCTGACTTTCAGCAAGGGTATTAGGAACACACATCATAGAAAATACAGTGACTTCAATAAATTGTGCTGAGAGCTGTACTTCGTTTTCTGTACCAGCATTATTTTTTCTTTCGGGATATGTTGAATAGAAATAGTCAAATTTTTAAAATATCCTATTATGCAATAAATGTCTCTTAAGTAACAGTTATGAAAGGCTCACTAATCTTGTGAGAGATACAAAACTGCCCTTGTGAGTTATAAATAGAAGTTGTACTATGAAGATTCAGTAGATACTCCCAGAAAGAATAATTTACTTTTAATTGAAGAGGTCTGAGTGGCCTTCACAAAAGACATACATTTTTTTAAAGTACACATCAGTTCAGATGGGAACAGAAATAGTTATATAATGAATAGGGATTTTTTTTTAATGGCAGAATGTTGGAAAGCAGAAAAGACACTTTAAAATAGTTGTCTTTAATGGATTAAAGAATTTATGGGAAAAATGGGGGGAAATGGTTTTGCTTAATGTACATAGATTAAGAAATGACAGTTTCTCTGGGCCGGGGTTTAGTTCAGTAGCACAAGCACCTGCTTGGCAATTGCGACGTCCTGAGTTTGATCCCTGGTACAAAAACAAAACAAAACAAAACAAACCAGAAATGACAGTTTCCAGTCATTTGTGGAAATTTGAATGCACCGTGAGACCATAATGTTAATTTTAAGTTAAATAGATCAGACACATAAACTTACATATCTCATGGTTTCTTTTATATGAGAAACCTAAAATTTACAAGAAAAAATAAAAAAATAGATATTAAGAAACAGGGAGGTAGATGTTTTACAAAAGGGAAGAGAATTAAGAGATGGAGAAAAGGGGGAAAGAGCAGATGAAAGGGGGTAAAAAGGAATTAATATGAGTTAATGTGTACCGACTCCCCATAAAAAATAAAATCATAATGTCCTAACACAAATTTAAAAATTAAAAATAATGAAACAAAATAGCTTTTCATATCAGAAGTGTGACTCGGGATTTCCTAGCTCATATATGACATGATCTGGTGAGTATGGATGGGTGCGGCATGTAGAATGATTTGAGGAGGGAAAGCTGTAGTCCTCTCTAGTTGGGCATGTTATGTTACCCAAAGTGAATAATCAATCACTATTTATTGAGTCAATAGCTGATCATGCCTACAGAATTGAAAAGGAAAGGGTATTTGGGGCGAAAAAAATTATGAGTCAAAAGCACTGTTTTCATTGAACTGGGGGAAGGATGATGGAAAAGGTGGATGATGGCATGAATTCTGAGTTTGGATGATCGGGAGAGTGAAGGTGATTGTCCTTTAAAAAGCAAGAACATCTCTAAAGAAAACTGATTGGAGGTGGCAGGTCAGTGATGGAGTAGTTTGTTGAACTCACTGATTGATTTGAATCACAAAGCCCTACTGGGAAAAAATGCTCATCAGATGAGTGTCAAGGTCAGGAAGATGAGAGGGGAGGTCAGAGGTGCAGACAGAGATGTGGGAGAGTCCTGCACAGATCCATCAAACTAGGGAGGAAAAAAAAAACTCCACAAACAAAACAGACAAGCTAATTTTATTTTTTGTGGGCCAAGTGTGAAATATGTGGTTTTGGGGGGAGAGAGTGTGTAATGCAGGAAAAATAAGAGTCTATAAATAACTTTGAAAAACTGGCAAAAGAAATCAGAATACCAATATAGATGATTGTAAGTGATCAAGAAAGAAAAAAAGAAAAAATGTGAGGGTGCAATCACTAGCAAACATTGCAATGAAAAGGACATGGAGAAGTGTGACAGTCTAGAACCTAGCACGGAGTTACTGCTGATTTTGGCAGTGTGCTCTTGTTTTGCCTTTACATAGAGATTTATCAGTTGTGTAGACATGGGAGATACATGACATTGTAATAATGGATCAGATTCCACCAGAAATACATCAGTACAGGGTAACACAGTTAAATTTGTCCAACAGAAAATGAAATAGGAATCAACCAAATTATTACAAACTAATAACCTATACATGAAGGAAAATATAACCTAAAATATTAATAACCTAATGTAAAATATTTTAAAAGCAGAGAAATATAGACACATAAAAGGAAAGATTTATTGAATTTTTAAAAGACAGAATCATTAATGACGTTAATCAGGAGAGTTTCAGTGGAGTGTTGAAAAATTAATATCTAGAAAATATAAATTAAAAAATAATTTGTCCATGCAAACAGAAGGCTTAATAGAGTATAATTAACTCCATATTGAATAAAGATACTTTATCATTTAATATTCTAAGTGACACTGTTTATCTGTTTATATATTAAGAATCATTGTCGCTGTATGACTCTTTCTAGAATATCTATTCCACATTTAAAAACTTCGAAAAAGAATAGTAGTTATTTTGTTTTAGAATTATAAAAGATTGTTACATATAACTATTATGCATAATTATATATAAAATATTTAATAATATTATTTCCTTATATATGTGTGCATATATATATATATATATTTATTTATTTGTCATATATTTCTCTTTTTTTAAAGTCTTAAATTTCTTGTGGATTAGATTAAAATTTCACCTGATTATCAAGTTTTACCTTAAATTCCTTCCAAGAATTAAAGTAATCCAGACAAACTATTAATACATAAATATATCCTTTTCCTCTTTTATTATTTACACAAAATTTCTATTGCTTATTTATAATACAGTAAGGACATTTTGCACTATGTGTTTGTAATCTCTGATTATATTTCATGTATTTAGCACCTATTTATTGAGTTCATATTAGTTGCCAACCAGGTGGCAAATTCTACAAGATAAATATGTATTAACCAAGGCCCTAGATAACATTGAATTGACAAAGATATTAATTTAAAAAGTATCTTCCCTATGCTAAATCCTGTGGTTAGTGCTCTGAATATAATACTGCTGAGAAGAAGGCAGACCAGTGCCACACTCCAGGTAATTCCTAGCAAGGTGAAGAACCTAGAAGAAACTAAATTCTTTGCCCCAGTAGGCCTGAAAACGAGGCTAGTAAAAAGAAACAGAAACATATGTAAAATTCAGGAACTTCTACTCCAGAAAGTGAGAGTTTACTTCCGTTTATCATCCAAGACCTAGGTATAGCTGGTTAAGGAGAGGGGCAAACAGTCTGTGGAAAGAAACTCTGTGTGTGTTCAGGCATTAAGAGAGTGAACAAAGACCAGAGTCACAAGGAGAACGAGGGCTACCTAGTTTTCAGCAGAATATACAGTTAAAAATCGATTAAAAGTAATAGCTGAAATTGAACCTGTTTAATGGTCAATAAAAGTGTCTAATGGAGAGAGGGATTGAATATATAAATAAAAAGACATTACTAAATCTAATGTACTTAGTAGTAAAGAAGGAAGATGGCTGCACAGGAGGAGTTTAAAGTTCAGTTTAGGATATGTTGAGTGTTAAGTATCTGCAAACCATTAAATGCACGTGGAATTATCTGAAACTTAAGGGAGAATCCTGGAATAAGAATGTATACTTGGGACAGGGCAGGAAAATAGGACTTTTAGAAATTCATCAAGGAGGATAGCGCATCACCCAAGGACATGTAATAATGGGGGATAATTAGCACAGATGGATTGCAATCCTGGGGAATAGGTAAGTGACAGGCAAGTGGCAGGAAGAGAAAAAGAAAAAAGAAAAGCCCAGAATCTTGAGTGATTAGTGGAGACACAGAGCTAGGACAGGTGAGATGTAGCTACTATTTCAAAAATCATCTCAGTCGACTGGATATATAGTATAAACTTTTGTTTCAATGATTCTAAGAATATTTTTGCTGCATTTTAAGGAATTTACGTATATGAACTCTAGCGTAAGAGAGTATGGTGTAAGTATGTTTTAAAAACACTCGGACTTCTTTGCGTAACTGTTCAGGACAGAAAAAAATCCAAGTCTTTCCAAAAGCTCATCATTCCTGTGCTTTCACAGGGAGTCAGTACGGCTATGTTTCCTATTTCTAAAAAGTGAAAAAAGAAAAGTAGCTACATTGTGAGAGCTGATGAATACCTTAATTAGCTTGACTGTAGTAGTCATTTCATAACATGAGAAATAAAACAGTATTACTGGTATTCCTCTGTGCACAGTGCTGAAAGCCTGACTGATTTCAAACTGAATTTTGATAGTGACCAGAGAGGATTTTGGTCGTAAAGCCACGTGGCCCAAAGGAGAGATTCACAGGACACATAGGGCAAGCTCTGTCTATGTCCAGGCAACTATTTTGCATACAGAAAGCAGTGTTTTTAGGTATTAAGTCACTAGTATTCCAGTTCTTCTCTATAGCATATGGAACTATTGCAATTTTTAGGACTTCACTACTGTTATCCAAGTAATGTAGAAAAAAAAATCATAGTCTCACACAGATTATCTCAGATGTTAGCTGAGAAAAAAGATGTGTTTTACTGAAAATCATTTCAAAACTGAAGTCACTGAGGCCTTTTGTGCCATCACTACAGTAAGTTACTTATGAAAGGAAATGTTTTGAGAAAACACACACCAATGGCAAAGAGGCAGAGGTCCTGGGGACATAATTTGACTTGGGCAGGAGGGTTTTCTTTTTATAATTGTTTATTTATTCCTTTTTTACTCTTTGAACAATTTCAGTCCAATATTTTACACTGTCCTGGCCCATCCGTTTATAAAACATTTTGGGACATTTTCATGACATGCCTCCATCTATAACTTTGAATATTTATCTGGCAGACCTAACCTTGAACTCCTGATCACCACCAACAAACAAATGCAAAAGAACAATAAGAATATAGAAACATACTTCTTGCATACATTGTTAATCTGTCACCTACCACTGGTCTGCATAAGCAAAATATTTATCCATATAAATTTAATTATCTATTATTAGACTTACTTCATTAATTTTGTGCTTTAATCAGTGTTTCATTTATTGGCTATTCTTCAGCGTTCTTTCATAAATGTTTCATGGTGAAGTCTGCAAAGATCACAGTGTTTGTTGAATAAACTCAATTATTAAGTGTACTGTTCTGATCTTTGCATAATAATTTGCATAACTACCACCAGAAATAGATTTTTCTCTCCTAGGAATATAGTTTGCAAAGGAAATGTTATGAATTTTCATTATAGTCTGTTAGTTTCTACCTCTAGGCATATTACAGTATTATTTTTAAATGCAATGTTTCTTTTCAAATTTAGAGCTTGTTGTTTGTAAAAAGTGTTGTATTCTGATATTAGTAAGATTTTTTTAAAATATAGTACT
This sequence comes from Hydrochoerus hydrochaeris, assembly GCA_004027455.1. Classification (NCBI taxonomy): domain Eukaryota; kingdom Metazoa; phylum Chordata; class Mammalia; order Rodentia; family Hydrochaeridae; genus Hydrochoerus; species Hydrochoerus hydrochaeris. Next base: position 83,742 of record PVLA01003224.1, on the reverse strand, counting down.
TTGGTGTGTTGATTCATTCTATTGACAATTAGTTTTTTTCTAACAATCTTTTCCACATTTTCAGGGTGAAACAAAGATCCTAAAACTAAAGAATCTTCGACCTCAGGACTATGCTAATTATAGCTGCATTGCTTCGGTGAGGAATGTATGCAATATTCCTGATAAGATGATGTCATTTAGACTTTCCAATAAAACAGGTATGAAACTATCTCTGTAAGTTATATGTCATTTCCTTTAATTTTTAACAGGATTCCTTAATCTTCTTGTAGATAAGATGATTTCTTTAGTATATGAGGAATAAGTGCATGTCTTTTTCCAGAAAAGTCTGCAGTATCTGCAATATATGTAGTACAATGTACTCATATAATGTGTTTGTCAGTATGACACACAAACGATAGTTCTTTAAAATGTTGTATTCATGTATATCACAAGTAAACCTGTATTGAGATCAAAGAAATTCTTGAGGACTATTAAATTATTCACATTCTAGATTCATGATCTAAGTTGCTAAAAGTATTTTATGATTCCAAAGCTATGTAAGAACCTTTCTTTTGCCGCATTTCAAGTCAATAAGGTAATTGGTAAGTTTGGGTTGGTGCTTTTAGGAAAGTATCTTTGTAAAAAAAATGTTACAGACTATTAGGGCTGGGGATTTAGCTCAGTGGCACAGCACCTGCCTGGCAAGCATAATGTACTGAGTTTAATTATTGGTAATCCCTCCAAAAGTACCAATAAAAATTTATTAAGGTTGCAAATCAAGATAGTTTGCATTCAGTCATACAGAGCTCAGTCATCTACAAAGAGATGAAGAAGACAGTGCTAAATGAAAGCGCAGAGAAAGCACATAACGGAATTGTCTTTAGTATGATTACACACAAAGAAATTATTTCATAGTAAATTGATATTTCAACTGTTTTTTAAAAATTCCAATTTTCTGTAGAAATAATACATTTTTATTTTTGTATAACTATATGAAAGTAAAGATTTGTTCTGTGTGGGCTTAGATTATGGTTCTACTCTCTACAAGCTCCTGGATCTTACTGAACAAATCATTGTACTCTCATTTGCCTCATTTTTTATTGAACTCAAGAAGTTGTAGGAAAGAGTTATGGAGGTGACATATGCTAAGCAGATGGAGCATCCTTTGGTGTTTTTAATCTTTTTGAGGCAGGATTTTAATGTGGTTCAGGCTGGCCTTGCACTCACTGTGTAACCCAGGCTGGCCTTGAACTTGCAATGACCCTTCTCCTGCCTCAGTCTCCTAAGTGCTGGTGTGTGCCACCGCACCCAGCTAGATGGAACGATTTTATTACTTCTTCCAACAAAGAGTTAACCAGCAACATCATCCAGCTTGTTTGATGAAAAGAATAAATGTTGGGCTTTATTGGAAAATTAAATAAAAACAAACCAGAAACAAAAAACAAATGTGCTTACATATAGTCTGTTGAGTTCCTAAAAATTTGAAATGTTAAATCATTTTCCATTTATTCATCAGAATAAGAGTCAGAAATAATGGATATGAAAATATAGGCTAAGATGTAAATTGCCTTAAACTACACAAAGCACCAGAAGGAACTACGAGAACAATGTGGGAAAGAAAAGTAAACTTTACTACTGAGAGCAAGAAAGATTTAACAAACACTATGTTGCAGAAAAAAATGAAAATATACAGTTTTAGTGGACATAACACTCATACATCTTAATCCTCTCATGCCATTTTTTAAAAGGGAAAGAGGATATTGAGAAATAAAAATAAGACATTACCATATAAGAATTGGCTGTAATTATCTTGTCCTTGGCATGAAGTGTATTCTGAATTATTATAACTATTTTTTTATTTGCTTTAGTGTATTTTTTTAGATCTGGGGAGCAATATTAAAATAAAATAGAGTAGATTCAATGAAAGGAGTAAAACCATTGCAGTAGAATGAGAAAAGCAGAAAAGTAGAAACTTTATTTATGTTGCAACCTTGTGCTTTAGCAATGCCGTATTAATTTTTAAAGATTTTCACATATACTATCTCAGTTTTTCTTTATAACTACAAGGTGGATTTTTATTATGCTTTTTCCTGTCATCAACACATAACAAAATATCCTGTGGTGAATAGAATATTCTCACTGGGTTGTGATGAGAATGAACTAATTCAAAACATATAAAAATTGTTTAAGGGCTGCTGTAAAAAATTGTATAAGCATAAATATTAATTATGTTTAACATGTTTATGCTGCAAAACGTAAGACTTTATTATTTTCTCAAATTCCCCCAGTCTACTAAGGGTAGAGCCAAGGTTGACCTAATGTTTGAAGAGTTATTTTAAATAGAGGACTGATCAGCTCTTGAGCTTTTATAGAGGTGTAGAAAAATGAACTAAAAAGCTAAGCCATTCTTACTAGGAATAAGTAAGGATTTCTTACTTGAAAGTTGAATGGAGAAGAGTACCATGACAGTTTTCAGAATTCCCAAAGTGTGTTTAAAGCAGCCGGATGATTATAATTCTTAGATGATTTTTAACAAATGTCAGCTCAGGAAACAGTCTTGGCTACCGTTGGTCAAGCAGGTAAAGGACGGGTGTGTAATTTCAGCTTTCAGATTTATCTTCCATTTTTTTTTTCTGGCTAAAGGATATTCTAGATTGAATAAACAAGTGAAAAATATTATTCTCCTTTACAGATTATCTCACAAAAATTTTACATTGATATGCATCCCAGAAAAGGAATATCAGGTTGTGGTAAATGATTTAGTTGAAAAATATGAGCTAATGCTATTTGGCTCCTGAATGAATGCAGCGAAGTCCATCGTGTGCCTGATACTTCACCTGTTCAAACTCGGTTTGCATCTGCTCTTGTCCTGTCTGGCTGTGCTCAGAGTTGGAAGGGTGTGTGCATTTCAAATAGCTAACTTGGAGGTAGCTCTCAAAGGGTACCAGGAATAAATTAAGCTTAGAGCATCTTCATGCAAACAGGTCTGCAAAAACAACAAAATTAGAACACAGAGGTTAGCTCATTGCTCTTCTAACACGGAAAGAGAAGTGTGAGTCACTGTTGCCAACGTTAACGAGAGATCGGGTGCTCTATATGAATCTGTATTAAGGACCTCTGAGTGACACAGGTAAAACGTCCATAGATTTAACTCACAGTTTGCAAAGTATCTGGAGAAATAATATTATGAACATTGTAAGTATTGTTAATCTTTTCTGTAATACATTATATTTATGAAGCTGTCAAATTTAGAAATTATTTTTATGATTGAGGTCAAGTAATTGACTAATCCTCTTTAGTACAGATAAACTTTCATTGCAGCATCTCTGTGGTCAAATAAATGTTTAAATTGCAATTAGGGTAGAAACTGATTTACGCAATGCCCCAGTTGCCTAACATGTTAAGATTGAAGCAATGACTGTTACGAGTAAGAGTTTCTAAAAGTTTGCAGCAGAAAATTTCCTTTTGGAGTTGTTTCTTGGGTCCATCTCATACCTATATGAATTAAGCTTTCTGATGAATGGGCTGGGAGTATATACATTTTAAACAAGGTTAGATAATTTCAATAAAATGTCTTTATCAGCCTATACTGTGCTTCATGACCCCGTTTTATTTTGTGATAGGAGCTTTTGTTGGTAGAAATCAAGTTTCTAGAAATATTCAGAAAACAATGTCTAGGAGTCATTTTAAAACACATCTAAAGATGATCAAATTAAATATCTGGATATTTAAAAAAAAGATTGACCAACAGTGTGTTTTCCATTCATAATTTTATGCCAGCTGTCAAAAATGTTCAATGATTTGTGTGCCACATTAATTGCTGGGCATGCTTTGAAAATATGCCCTATCACAGAAGGATGTCATGATGCGGCATCATTGTTCTGTCTCAGACTTTATCATGACTGTTGATTGCATTTTAAAAAATGAGATAAAGTCCATGTAAATTTATTTCTTGGGATGCACACAGATCAATTGAAATAGCACTGTGACAAGACCCAGCGATTGAGGTTGTCCTCCTTCCATTCAGAAGAAAAATCACATTTGCTTTTCATTAATAAAACATTAATGTCATTTATTGCTCACATCATGTTAAAATAAACCTGCTCACATTGTGAATTTATAATCTGATCAAATACATGTGTACTTTGATGTGGTAGCTGACAGTAAATTATTTTAAATGTCTCAGATTATGTGCATTTCCAACAAGAGAGCACATAAGAATTATGATAAAATGAATTTCATTTATTTTAATGTATTTCAAGTACTTACATGTTGATGTCTCATGATTTTTTAAGGCACATAAGAATTAAGTAGGTTAACTTATGCTAGGATGAAAAACATTTTGTACCAGCTCGAGAGTTCATGATGAATTATATAAAGAAACGGAACTAGAGGGGCTAATTTTACTTAATTATATAGGTCCTTTGATTTAGTCTGTTCAACCTTAGCATTTATACAAATTATCTAATTAGAATGTCTTCCTAAATGTGCATTACATCTGAAAAGCAAGTCATAACAAAAGTATCACCAGTGAGAGAATTCATAGAAAGCTGTGTCCCTCGTCTCCCATGTCTCTGTTTTCCTATTTCTTCTTCTTTCTCCCCTTCCTTTCCCTCTCCCAGTCCTTCTTCATCCCTCAGCACCTCTACCTCGCCTCCTCCTCCGCTTCCTCTTCTCTTTCTCCCCCTTTACCAAATAAAAATCATAAAAGATAAAGTCAATATCTCTCTTGTCTAAGCCAGGCAACTATTACTGAGTTATAAAATAAGTGCCCATCAATTGCTATGAACTACAATATAAAAGGTTTTATATATTCTGACCTATTAACAGCAAACTTATGTTTAGAAGAATATCATCTATTGATCTTGGTGTTATAGGAAATAAATATTTCAGTTACAAGACTGTTGGTCACAGTGGGTATAAAATGAGATGCATAAACAGTCAGTGTTGTATTAGGTATTCTTTTCATGTTAGGCATTCACGTACAGAAGGAACTAGCAGAAGGAGTTTTGCTGTCACCTGCAGCCGATACTAATCTCAGTCATTTTTCTTGGCTAAATGGATTTTTAGCTCTCTGTCTTTACATGACCACCACAAAATCTAGGTAATTAATTAGAATCATGTATTAGAATCTACTTACCTATTTTACTAACCATCACAGCTCACTTATAAAACCGCCTAATTTTGTGAGTCTAGCAAATCTGATGATGGCCTATAGTGTTCTGTTTAGGTTGCTATAGAGAATACCAGAAATTGGGAGGCTTAGAAACAGAAATTTATTTTCTCACCGTTCTAGAGTTGTAAGTGCAAGATCAAGGAGCTACCCAGGTTTCTGGTGTGAGCAGTCTTTTGGGCTTCTAGATGGCTGCTTTCTCATTCTGCTCTCAAATCGCTTTCTTTTCTTTCCATGTGTGAATGGAGGGAGAGAAACAGGGAGGGAAACAGAGAGGAAGGGAAAGAGGGAGGAAGAGAAAGAGAGAAGGAAAGAGATAGAGAGATCTGTAGAGCACCCTTTTTTACAAGAAGGACATCAGCCCTTTGTATCTCTGTATTAGCTATGCCGTTCCGTAACATCATTTAGCTTCGTCTACCTTTTCAAAGGCTCTGTCCCTAAATATAATCACACTGGGGCCTAACACTATGACATAGGAGTTGGGGGAGGAAACTCAATTCAGTCCGTAACACTTCCAAATTGTTCATATTGTCTACGAAAATCTTTGGAAATTATGCACATTTTAGGTATATTTATAGGTAAACTGCTATGGATTATATACCCAATATAAATAGAAAATATTTGTTTTGAAACAGATTAACAGCTTATCAGGTGTATTGGCAGAACTTGCAAGGTTATCGATTTGCAAAAAATTTATCGTCTAAGTGCTTTGTCATCTAAAGTCATCAGACCTTTATGTGCGCCATTCTCAATAATGTGACTTCAGAAGATGAAAACACAGAGGATGAGAAGGGCCAAGGAACTAGTGGCCATTGAGGAGTTTCAATGTTGGTCTTCCAGAGACAACTTCCAGTGCCACATGACAACATAGGTCAGTGGTGGCAAACCTGTAGCATGCTTGCCTTAGCATGCTGTTTGTATCATTGATAGCTCTAAAACATTTGCCATTACTGAATAGGCTTTCCAAAATTCTGTTACTTTAATACTAAGTCTGTACATAGTGAGGGCCTCCTTTTATCTGTGCATTTTATTATCCTAGCAATGAATTTTTTAGGTTCCTGGCCCTGAAGTTTATTTTGAAACTATGAATTTGTACATATAATACTCCCTGTAAACCACTCAGTATCCCAAAAGGTATTGTAATTCAGAAACTACAGATGGCTGAGAACACAAGAGGAAAATGTTTTGTTAGTCAAATGAAAGACAACATGAAGATAATTATTACAAAACATGCAAATTATTTAAATATCACAACCTAATACAAATAGTTTGGATCATATCAAATAGTCCAGGCTTTAGAAAATATCTAGAATCTTCATTTATTATTCTTTTTGAAGTTATGTATTTATTCTTAACATGCTGTTATATGTACAATAATCCTAAGTACAAGAATCATTCATAAGGAAATGTTAAACAAGCTCTAACAATTTTACATTTGTTTCAGTGGAAGAGTGTGATATACTAAAATAAATTAATGGGATTTTTATAATTCTAAGTACAAGTAATTGGCAACTTACACTGCCTCTATGGCTTGGTTCTATTCAAAATTTTACTTTTCTGGTGAAATTCCTTAGAATTATTTCATTTTTGGTATTGGCTCACTTGATAGAATTACAGTTTATAATTTCTTCATGGTTTTTGAGCTTGTCACACTTGTCTTATGGTTTAGAATATGTCCATGATCATTCACTGACAAATTTCATTTTATAGATTGCTGGCTCTGATGATACATGTACAGTAATTTCTACAAGTGTATGTTACTTGTTATGTTACTTATTAACCCAACATTCTGGAATAAATTATGTCAAAGAATTGTCTTTTAAGATTAATAAACATACTACTTTGCCTTGGTCTCAGTGAGAATCTCAGATTGATAGCTGATTGTGCTGTTGTCCTGTTACACACAAGACATTACAAATGAAGAAAAAAATAGCCAAGAAATAATCTCTGGAACTAATTACATGTATTTGAGAGAATCTTTGCACAACCTTGCTGACAATATTTTTTGTACAAATATCAGACTCCCCACAATGGACATCATTGCATCCTGAAAAATATATTAATAAAAATTTAAATATAAAATTTAAAATGAAGGACTAGGGTCAGTATGAAGAGGCAGAATCCAATGCCCAGCACTGGGCATGGAGCAAAGGGTGGGGAGTGCATAAACTGAGCTAGAATTTTCTTTAAACTTCATTTTCTTCTATGTTACTTTTCAGTAAATTGACTAGATAGGCTAAGATACTAAAAGAGTTTCCAACAATAGTTACACCAATGCTAAAACTGGACATTTAAATAAATATTGAAAGTTTCAACAACGAAAACCAGTCCCTGTGAAGTTGGCTTTACACTTACAGAAAGGGTCTTTTCTCGGCTCCTGTTCTCTTTCATTTTAAGATATTTATAGTATCAATTTTCCTGCATAACCCTAGTTTGTTACCATTACTGTACACATGAAATGAGATGGTATATTTAAAATAGCCAGCAAATAGTAGGCTCTTTATGGTGGTTCGTATACTCCAAGCAGTGAGGCTTTCTAAAATCTCATCTGGCCCATTCAGTTCAATTTTTTTTAGTGCTTTAGTTAGCAGATATTATCACTGATAAAATCTATTAACCTGTACTTTTCAGCAGAAATAATTTAATCATAGATAAGTTTAAAATATTTTTCAATAGAGAAATAAGCAAGCACCAAATGTTGTATATTCATTAAATGTAAATTATATATCTAATATATTAGAGTATGATTTTTGCATTAGTTTTGCTGGATTTTATCCAGTTTTATGTAATGTGCTATATTTATTTACATAATAAATACATCTAAACATATTCTTACTGTTTATTCAAATCAGGCATTCCAATGAGTGTGAGGTAAACATAAATTTTTATAATTTGTCACAGTGAGATCAGAATTGATTTGTTACTTTATCAAAGAACACTGATAGATTTTACAATTTAAAGTAGTGCCAAAATACAAAGAGCTTTTCTTTATGTAGTGCATAAATTTGTGTTTTCAACCCTAATATTCTGATATGGTAAACACACTGATTATCAGTGTAGTTTAATATAACTCTGTGGCCACTATAGGGCTGGAAATGTGCGTGGTCTACTTGGACGTAGTTTAAAAGATCCACATTGCTTTTTCTGAGGCTTTTAACTAAATCTGAGAAACAGTTCATGTAGAAATCCATATTAGAAAGTTTCTATATTCAGTGCATTGCTACAGGGACTCCCATGATAAGGGAAGTTTGGGAGGCTCAGAAATAATGAATGGGCAGAATATCAGAGGTACGTTAATATCAACCCTTTGATTCTAAGTCTGGAAGGCAACATATGTATTTGGTTTAATGTTGTGGTAACTTTTTCCAAAGCATCAAAGTGATTTTAACTGTGCCTTAAACTTCTGGCTTCTATAAAGTCCATTCTAAAGGATACCTTTTAATTTCTTTTTTTGGACAACAATGTGCTCTCCTTGATGCTGATTTAGTGCTATGGAAAATAGGTACTGCATATCCAGTCGTTTAGTAACACGCTATAGTTTGTGTTTGGAGTGGCATTCCTCTCTGCCTACACTATGTTGTAATACTTGAGCATTTTACTGACTGGATTATTCAATCACATGCTGTCTAGTGAATCTGCAGTAAAGTCATCGGTATTGGTTCCAGACAGATCAACTGTGCACGAAGAATTTGTTCTATGTAACCCTGTCTTCTTGCTCTTTTAATGATAACAGTTGCCTCACTTTGAAAAGAATAAACATTATCAAGATACTAGGAATGGAAAAGGATTAAAAATAAAAGAATTAAGATGTGTTATGTACATGTACCCCCTCCTCACAACGAATGTGATCATTATTTGATAAAAACACGCACTAATAAAGGAATAGTAATTGATACTAGGAATAGAAATTTTGGCACACATAGATGTGAGAGATGTAAGGAGCTACTCTTGAGGTTTCCACATTGGGAGTAACATGAGCAAAATGTTATAGTTGAACAAAACATGTTGCTTTTTCAAACAAAAGGCAAAGAGTTATAGCCCATCAAAGTAAAGCACAATAAGGTGGGTGATATTCTCTTTAGCACAATTCAGCAATGCCAGTCTGTTTTATTTTCTTGAAAAGTTTGTGAACATGAAACATTTAATGTGGGTAATTTTATGTGGTTGGACTTTAACAATATGTGTGAGATTCCATAAAAAGTTTGTTAAATATTCTGTGCAAATTAAAATACGTATTTCCAGAATGAAGTGAAGAAAAGACACAACAGAAAAAAATGAGGACAACTATTAGAAAAACAAGCAATGTAGTATGGGCTCTTAATATGTTCCTCTAGAATTGGATCTGCTAAGGAGAGGATATACTACTCTTATTTTATTTTTCTAAGTCTCTTAATTAAGAATACTTAATACTCAATAGGCCTGCCTATTTGAAAATTTTCTTCTGATTTTAAATCTAAGCTCAATCTGATAACAACTGTCTTTTTTTTTTTTTAACTTTGGAATCATCAGAGAAAAGCAGTCAATGCACTATCCCTAAGGAATATGGCACTCTGAACTGTACAATGATAGGATATTACATTGCATAGAACCTGAAAACTCACAGATATGCAGCAGTCTGCATGTGAAATATGTTGTGTTTACAGAAAACATTAAATATGAATGCAGGTTAAGAAAAGCACTATTATACATACAGATCCAATGTTAAAGGACATGTAATATGGTTCTAATTTCAAAGTTGCTAGAGTTTTAACAAGGCAAACTAGTATATATGAATATTAAGATATTGAAAAAGAAAAAATAATTTCATAGCTAAAACAAATGGTGTTTATTCTGAAAAGATATTTTAGTAGTTCACTAATTAGATAAAAAAAGAAAATGTGGTTTTATCAAAATCCATATTACAAAATTTGAGAATTCACATGTAAAAACTTTATTTTTAGTACTTTTGAGAAAGTAAAATATTGACAAAATATTGTATACCTGCATTTTTTATGTATGGAGAGAAATTGAATTAAGAATTGATTTAATGTTTTATGTTTTAAATAGTTAATTACACAGGCTTTATTGTCTTTTTTTTCCTTAAGTAATATTCCATTTTCTAGAGCTTATTTACTTTATATATGAACATTTGATTATTATTTTAATCAAAAAATAAATGCCTGGCATGGTGATAGACATCTGTAATCTCAGTACTCCAGAGGCTGATGCAGGAGGATCACTGTGAGTTTGAGGCCAGCCTGGTTTATAAAGTGAGTTCAAGGCCTGTCTGGACTGCGTAGTGAACCTTGGTCTCAAGAAGTCAAAAAACAACAACAACAAACCTTCCTTCATGTAGTAGCATTGTCCTAGAACTTACATAAATATATTTAAGTATTCCGTTTGAAATTTCTAAAGAGACATCAATGCATTCTTTGAATTAGTTCTGTAACAACAGCATTAAGTGGCATTTGCATTTATATTTATAGTAAAACAATTTGATGCATTAGAGAACTCTACCATAATTCCTATAAAACTGTGGTTTGTTAGGGTGGGAGACACAGCTTTTGGGCTTTGTAATTCGGTCTATTAAAATGACTCTAAAACCAAACACACACCTTGGAATCAAGTCCTGCTATTTGGTACATTTATCTGTTTATTACTCAAATATGAATTTTAGAATGTATTTCACTTTATTTCATAGTAAAAACTCAATGTGACATCTATACTCAACAAAATTTAAGAAAACAATAATTGATTGTTGACTTTATGTCTTGCTGAGTCATCCCACCCATCCATAAAGGCTGTGCATCCTACCTGACCGAAATGCATGCCTTGGGAGTAGTAATTCCTCATTATCCTCCTCCAGCCTCCAGCGTTCATCTTCTCACCATTCCATTCTAAGAATTTGACTGTTTTACACACTTCATACAGGCCCATGACCAGCTTATAACACTTTCCATAATGTCCTGAGAGTTCATGCTTGTTTTCACTTTTATTTCCTTATTTGTTAAGGCTGAATATTATTCTGCTGCATGTATAGATGACTTTTTGCCTTTCTGGGTGTTTTTTCTATTTTATTGGTCCATTTTATATGTACATAATGATAACATGCATCACAGAGAATTTGTTCTTGAACTTAATTCATCTTGCTTCTTTTTTTTTTTTTCTTCACCAACTATCATTGCACCTGTGTTGTTTCTGGTGCTTAGCTAGTGTGCAGTGGTGAATGCATGAATACTAATATCTCTGAAATCTTGGTTGTAGTTCTTTTCATAAATATTCTATTTCAGAAATGGGACTGTTAGGATATAACATTTGTATTTTCTGAGACCCTCCCAACTATTTTCTATTGAAACTGAATCATTTTTTACTCCAACCAATGTGCAAACTTTCCAGTGTCTCCACGTTCTTATTGATGCTATTTTAGTTTTTTTTTTTTTAAATAATACCTATCCTTGACAGTGGGAGGTGATATCTTATTGTAGTTTTGACACACACTTCTCTGATGATGATAACATGAAGAAGTTTGTATATACTTGTTAGACATTTGTTTGACTTTTCTGAGCAAATATTTAGTTAAGTGCTTAGGCCATTTTAAAATCAGGCAAGAGGATCACAGTAACTTTAAAGCCAGCCAAGGCTACATAGCAAGACCTTGCTTCAAAATACCAAAATAATAATAACAATGATAGTAATGAAATAAGATTATTAGGTTTTTACTTTTGTTTGCTTTTCTGCTGTTCACTTGTAGACATTTCTTATGTTTTTTAGTTTAATCACTAATCGGATATAAGGGCTACAGACATTTTTTCTGTTCCATGGATTACTTTGCAGGGGGGGGGATCAGAAATCAAATTCATGACCTTGAGCTTGTCGGGTAGGCACTTACGCCACTGAGCTAACTCCCTAGCCCCTCCACGGATCACTTTTTAACTCTGTTGATTGTTTCCTTTATTATGCAGAGGTGTTTTACCTTGATATATCCCACTTATTTTTTTTATTTTCGTTGCTTTTTTAAAAAGAATTTATTTTTAATAATTTTTAAAAAATAATAATTTATTTTAACTTTAGGATACAATTGTGCAGCAGCACCTCTGTTCACAAATTTAATTTGTTCCACAATTCTGGGGAAGATGGTCGCAGTTGTATTTTTCTCGCTAGGCCTAGTTTGAGAAAGGAAGTGAAATTTTGCCAGATGCTTCTGTTTGCAAACCAAATTGTTCATGAACAGAAGCGTTCATGAACTGAAGTATTATTGTATATATGCTCATTATGTACACTGTATTTTGAAGTGTGTATATACTGTTGAGTGATAAAACTAGCTAATTAATATATATATATTACTTCATATATTTATCATTTTGTAGTGAGAATATATTTACTATTGGCATTTTTTCAAGAATACAACATAATTAGCCACTGTTATCCTTTTGCAAATTAGTCCTCTTGAATGTATTCCTTTCTTGACTAACATCTCTCCAATAATTGCCCTCAAACCCCCAAACCCCTGATAACCATGATTATAGTTTCATTTCTTTATATAAGACATGTGAGAAGCATTTTACAATATTTATCTTTCTGTATCTAAGTTATCTTGCTTACATAATATCCCCTGGTTTGTTCATGTTGTCATGAATGATAGAATTTACTCACTTTATGGCCAAACTGTATTGCACTGTATAAAGATGCCGCATTTTTCTGTTTTCGTTTTATCACTGATGAACACTAAAACTGATTCCATATCTTGAGCTCTACAAATAATACCACAGCAAACATGGGATTGCAGATGTGTCTTTGACAAGCTGATTAATTTCCTTTGGGAACATCTAGTAGTGGGATTGCTGGGTCACATGGGAGTTTTTAATTATACGAGGAATCTCCATATTGTTTCCAACAATGGCTGTATTAATTTTCATCCCACCAGCAGCACAGTAGAGATTCCTTTTCCCCGCATCCTCAGGAAGGCTTTCTGCTTTTTGTCTTCTTTCCAGCAGCCATTCTGATGGAGGTAAGTTACTGACGGTTAATATTAATTCAGTTTCTTTTTCTTATTCTGATGCTGTTTGTCTATCTTCTTTTATTCAAGTTATTTGCACATTTTTGAATTGAGTTTGTTTTCTTGCTTTTAAGATGTTTGAGCCCCTGTATATTATGCACATTAATCTATCATAAAACATATACTTTGCTAATACTTTCTCTTGTTCTGAAAATTCTTTCAGTTCTTTACTATAAATAAGCTTTTGGCTTGAGAATTTAGGCTTCAGAATTATAATTTAAGCAGATCACAAATCATTTTGAACTTCAATTCTGGACAGTAGATACTTCTGGAATACTCACTTGCAAAACAAGTTCATGTTTATATTATTTTCTTTTCCAGTACTGGAGACTCAATGCATTTTGTAGCAATGGATTTTGCTACATTCCCAGTCCTTTTTAATTTTAATTTTTAGATTGGATCCCAATAAGTCACTAATTTGCACAGGCTGGGCTTGAACTTAAAATCCTGCCTCTGCTTCTTAGAGTTCTGGGATTACAGACATGTACCATCACACCTGGCACTGCCTGATTTTTATTTTATAATATAGTAAATAGTATTTTTGCTATCTCTTCTTTTTTTTAGAAAGGCAGTTCAAAGTCTTCTTACATATATGTAATCAAATAATTAAACTTGAAAAGTATCAATTTTATTTATTTCACTGTAAAGTTTATCTAAAACATATTATATCCATCTCAAGCCTGCTGTCTAGATTAGAATCCCAGCTCCAACATTCTGTAGCTGTCAGACTTTGGGCAGGTTTATATGAACCACTTTTAAATTGATCATCAGTTTGGTCTAAGTAAAATTAAGGATAGTAGTACTTACCTCGCATATTTAAATAATTTAATATATGTATAGCTTTTTGGAGAGTATCTTATGAATATTAAGGGTTGTAATCATCTCCATGTATTTGCAAACTCCAGGAAGACAGGCTTTTTGTTTATTCTAATACATCGAATATCCATAAAAAAGCCTTTATAGAGTTGTACTTGAGAAATATATATTGAATTAGCACCTTTCTTAAAATAAAATACCGGTGCAGTGGTGCCGTCCTCTATTTGCAATCAGTTTATTATGTTGCTAGCTTTGACCAAGGCTATTAAATTCCAGGTGTTGAGTCTTTACCATGGGACCATCTTAGACATCTAGTAACCAGCGCATAGGTTTGTCATAAGATGAAGCTTCATGTCCAGATGTTTTCTTAATCATGTTGGAAATTTGCTGCAGGGCTTGCCTTATAAATTACCTAACAAAATTCCCTCAAAGGAAAAACAGAAGCTTGGCTGAGATGTGTTTATTCAACATTATTCTCTAACATTAGTGAAGAAAATCCAGCCTAAAATTACAATAAAATTAATTTACAAATTCATAAAAAGACCCAGAACACAACCTTGAAATAAAGTGTTTCCTGGATGGGTAATGAAATGAATAGCTAATCTTTATCAGATAAAATATTTTCACAATTGTGAGACTACCTCTTATAGTAGAAGATAAAAAATTAAAATGTGGCTACAAGTTCAACACCAGGTGGTCGTAGATGTGTCTTTTTCTTTGCTGGTGTTGCTTTATCACACTTTCAAAATGAGCCTTAAATCTTGACGGATTTACTAAGTCTACATTGAATTATCTCCATATCTGTCTTCTGTTTAACTTTTGTTTCTGGAGACAAAATTTGGCTCAATTATTTTATTAATGGTATCTGTCAGTCATATAACTGAACAAAGAGTGAAGTAAAAGGAGTGTATATAGCAGGTTTATATTTGATAGCAGTGTACTAACTGTTGATACAGGAATTATTTGCCATCTTGCTATGGTTTAGATCTAGAGTTTCCCCCAAAGATCTCATGTTCAGAGCTGGAGTTCTTGGACGGTGATTGGACCATGGGCATGCTGCCCTCACCAGTACATCATACATTGATTAAACTAAATATGCTCTCAGGAGGTGAGGGCTCTTCAGCAGCATGTCACTGTGATGTCACTTAGAGGGCATATATTCCTCCCAGCTACACCCTTATCTCTGCTTGCATTTTTTATGAAGTGAGCAACTTTCTTCCACCTTACCTCTTCACTACGATGTTTCTACCTCAGAGCCAGCTACCCATGAAATAAATTTCCTGAACCATAAGCCAAATTAAACCTTTCCTCCTTACAGCTGTGTCAGGTAGTCTTTCCCAGCAATAGGAATATGACTGATATACAACATAGCTAATGTGAAATGAATGGAAGGATGAAAGAAGTTGTAGGTCTTCACAACTAATATTTTCCAATGAATGACTCATGAAATCTTGAGCTATCTGTCTCATGTTTTACATTATTTTGGTTTAATTTTCTGGTTAAATTTTGATTTTTGGTTAAATAGGCCTTAGGTAGAGTTCTGTTCTTTAATTTTATAATCTAATTTTTTTTTTAATTCAGTAAGACTTTATTGAGCAACTTAGTCATTGTCAGATGCCCTGGTACAAGCTGGTGGTACCTATAAAACAACACAAAAAAATTCATGCTAATGTCTTATCCCTAAATATTTCACAGTGAAAGGACAAAGATAAATGTTCTAATAAAAAAGAAGCAAATCAATTAGCCTGTACAAAAGCTAAAAATTTGGATAAAAAATGAATATTGACATTCAAGCATAATAAATTACTTGATGGCTGATTTGTTAAGTGGATAATCACTGGAAGAGAATACCAGGCAGCAGAAATAGCAAACCCGTGCTGTGCTGATTTTGTGCTGAAGTGGTTTTTGCACAAAGTGCTGTTCTTAAAACTCTGGTATCTTCCAAGAAAA
Organism: Hydrochoerus hydrochaeris; assembly: GCA_004027455.1. Taxonomy (NCBI): domain Eukaryota; kingdom Metazoa; phylum Chordata; class Mammalia; order Rodentia; family Hydrochaeridae; genus Hydrochoerus; species Hydrochoerus hydrochaeris. The sequence goes on along the minus strand of PVLA01003224.1, from coordinate 67,789 downwards.
TTTCATGGACTACAAATTTCGTTGTTAGATATATTTATATTGAATTTTCTGTCCATGACACCTGGGATTAAGGAGCAGCAAATGCAAATGTGGTTGCTTATAATTTGCATGATACCAAGTGTACCAAGAACTCCTCCGTTGCAAAGAACAAGATAGAGAAGTGTGAACAGTGCGAAACTGTCATTATCCTGTCTTTCTGATGCCCGTGAACACCATTCAGTCTATTAGTAGTACACCAACCACTGCCATAGCTTATTGACCGTGATAACCTTTTTACCTCATTGACTCTTACTTACCTAGGAATACAGTTCCATTTCTAGTTTTTCCATTTCTCATGTTCTGTAGGAGACCAACAGGGCCTGTCTCAGTCCTAGGTCCCTTTCCTGGGTGCCACCAATCGGGAACCTGATCACTCCTCATAACTTTCCCCATCCAGGACTCCACTTGCAGAGACCTAATCCTGCTACTAGTTTGTTCCACTGACCTGGTGCCAAAAAAAGGTGTATGACAAATGACCCAAGGTCAGTTTGTCATAGGGGCAGTCAGGAGTCTCTTGCCTCTTAGTAAGTAGAGGAGGCCCACATCTCAGACTTGTTTTCTTTTTATTCACCTAGACATGGGTACAAGCAATTAAGTAGCACAAGAGTCATGTGCCTTATATTATCCACTAGTACATGCGCAGCTAAACAACTTAACCTCAGCTGTATAAACTTTTCTCTATAACCTGCAAAGTGCCGTCACCCTGCGTTTTGCCTTTCTCCTTTGTGCTCTCAGAGGAGGCTAATTAGTCCTCAATTCATCTCTGGTCTTCCACATCTCCCCCTTGTTGTTTTTATTATAACAACGTTTGAATATCATTCCCTACACTTGATCTCTACAGGAAGTGTGTCGTGCAGCCATTCGATCCTTTATTTTAAGTTCTGGCCTTTAAGGGTGAGGCCTTCATTCATGGCTGCAATGTATCTGCACTAGCTTTTTTCAAAGAGTGCAGCCCTGTATTACTGTCGATACCAACTCACCCAACCCTCTCTCCAGTGGTACCTTCAATTGCTAGCAGGGCAATGAGCAGAAACTCTGGCTTCTTCCAGCTGAAGAGGGGTGTAGTTGTCATTAGCAGTCAGAGCCCAAAGAGCCCATCTAAAGTCCCTCGAGAGGCAGACATGTTTTTCTACTTCTGACGGAGAAGGCTCTTCTTACCAAGGAGGAGAGTCAAGTTCATTCACGGATATCTACATAATCCTTCCATTTCCTGTAATGATACAAACAGATCTCATGCCGTACACTGCCAGGGTTCAAAGTTACCACAGAACTCATTTAAATTTTCTCTGGGGCTATGCATAGCTACTGCTCTATCAAACCCCCTTCAGTTTCTGCAAAGAGAAAAGTAAATTGACATATTCCTACAGTGCACCATGTAGGCTTGAGAGGATTTGCTCCAACAAAATATATTCTGTCCTTGCTAATGTTTTCCCCTAATTTTAACAATGCACCCTACAGGCTTGAGGGGATTTCCCCTAACAAAGTACATTTTATCCTTGCAAATGTTCTTCCTTAATTTCAACACAGCACTGACACAGTACTGACACACCCAGTTTCCTTTAATTGAATTGACATGACACTGGCATAATACTGACTCACAATTTCAACCATACTAGATGATTGGCCGGCTGATACCTTCCCAACAGCACATAAAACTGAACTTCGCCTCATCAGCCGGGCTGGGAGAGACTTCTGTGCACACTGACGTTTCCTTTGCCTGTTTCTTTTGCTGCTTTTTTCCTTTCGTTGGCTCCTTTCTCATTTTTACTTTCCCTTAATTGACACAGTAATACCCTAAAAGCATTTAAATGCCCTGAAATGCTTAAAGCCCTTGATCAACACAGTACTGAGCTGCTCACTTACCTTTGATTAATACAATACTAACGATACATAAAGGCTCCAGGCCCATGGCACCCCACGTAAAACCCACCTCATCATGGCAGGAACTGCCAGAGCCCTCATTTCCCTTGATCTGCTCTTACCTAGCATCTTCAGGCTTAACCACATGTAAACGACTTCACCAGGTGATGCAGTCTCCTTTTTCAAAAACCCAGACATCACGCAACTGAACCATAACCCAAATTTCTCTCAAACAATCTGAGTTAATAATTCCAGGAAGTATTCAACACCCTGTATGGTCACCTTGCTTTTTCCTAAGAGTAAACCCTTAGTTACTTCCATTTGAATTCTGAATTTTGCTCCATTACTCTGGCTGAGGAGGTTTTCCATGCACACTTTCTTCTTTCTTTTGCTTTTTTACCCTGGCTGAGAAAGTTTTCCTATGTGCACTTTTTTCTTTTGCCCTTTCATCCTGGCTGCTTTTTTCCCTTTCTTTTGCTTACTTCTCACTATTTCTTGCTGCTGGTGTCAGGTCCCTTTCCTAGATGCCACCTGTGGGGAACCAGCCCACTCCTCCAAACGTGTTCCTCCCAGGGTGCCGCTAGTAGGGACCTGGTCTCGCTACCTTGTTCCACTGAAAAGTGCCATCACCCTGTGTGTTACCTTTCAGCTTTGTGCTCGCAGAGGATGCCTCTTAGGCCTCAGTTTACCTGTGGTCTTCCCTAATCTTCAGTGGCTAGGTTCAACTGTAACTATCACTTTTTTAAATTTCGAAGAGTTTCACTTCATCTAAGAATATACCTTTGAGTAATTCACTTTACTTTCTGTGTTCTGATGACATAAACATCTTGATCAAGGGCCATAAACGCACATGATTCAGAGGACAATCCAGTGATGTGAATATGTGAAGTCACTTAAGGCAAAGCGTATCTATCACAAGAGGAATAATTCTCTTCCTGTTAGGTTGTAACATTCTGAATACAGGTCTTGTTTAACTGTTTTGCTCACTGATATATCACAGGTGCCTATCATATGGCCAGATACATGATAGATACTGGTAAATATTTAATAAATGAATAGATCGTGTATTTTACTGAAGAGACAAGGGAATACCTGTGTCAGACATTCACTGCTGTTGATTTAATAATTTATAATAAAACAACAGATACTGTGCCAGTGAAAGAAAAAAAGAAAGACAGAAAGACAGAAAGAAAGAAAGAAAGAAAGAAAGAAAGAAAGAAAGAAAGAAAGAAAGAAAAGAAAGACAAGAAAGACGAAAGAAAGACAACCTGTACAAGAAATCTTTGGCGTGAGACTCACAGTCTTAGGAACTAGGTCTCTTGGATGCTTATGAAATTTTTCATGAAGGAACACACTCTGCCTTCTTTATATTTTCTAGAAATATACATAATGTGAATTCTAAAGCAATGAAAAATGTATGTTGGTATCAACATATGTGGCAATGTTTTTCTCCTGCATTAAAATTTTCTTGTTAATACCATTTCAAATATTACCATATCCCAGAGCATCATTTTCAGTTGAATTTCCCAGTATGATATCATTCTTGGCTTTATTAAAATCAATCAGTATGTGAATGATAATATTTAAATAACAATGCTACATAAATGAGTAGATTCTTTTGGATTTCAAATCAACTTCTAATATATTCTCTCATTTTTATTTTGTGAAATGTTCACCGTTGCACAAATAGCATGGGAATATACGTTGAAGATGGAATTCAATTAAATTTATGAAAAGCTAATGATATCTTAATCTCAGTGAGATGATGGTTCTTCCAAGGGAAGCTATTTCCAATCTTTTGAGGCCATAGGCACACCTGAATCATGTTTCTCCATGTACAAGTTGGACTTGGCTTGTCATCAACTATGCATGTTCTACAGTTTTCAGAACATAGGGCCATGGAACAGAAGTTTAAGGTGAAGGTTATTTTCATTTCCATTCTCTCCAGTTCCTTCTGTGCTCTTGTTGCTTTCATTTTGCACCCAGTTCCTGCATGGCAAAGTTGCCCCTCTTCCTTGTTCTGTCTTCCTTTATCCTTTATCCATTATCTTCATGGAGCCAATTGCTGATCATTGAGTTAACATGGAGACAGTGTCATACAGACAGCCTGGGTTCTACCTTTTTTTTTTCTGAGCCTGTCCTGAAGTCGGCCAATGTTTCTTTAGACATATTTCATATCTGTAATTCTTCTCAGGCCTTTGTCTGAATGCATCCAGTACATGAGACTGGAACTTAAAGCCCACTGAAAAATAGGATTTGCTGAGTAAATACTACAGTATGTCTCCTTGCTCCTCAGAGAGATACTTCTGAGAGACTTTCTACTTAGTCTAGCCAAGTTTCCTCGTATTGAAGACTGATTCATTAGTGCACTTCTCTCTTCTCAATCTCTTTTCTCATCTTTTTCAGTGTTTCCTGAGAACTCTGCCCAAATGAGCTGCTATGTCAGGACCTACATAGAAGGGTTCTACATTAGGAAAGACTATCCAGGCTCAGCATGTGGCTTCCAAATTTACTCTAATTTATTAGGATTCCACTTCATTGCTATTTTTCCCCTATAAATTAAGTTACTTTCTAACATCAATATAATTTCCATTCAAAGCAACAGGTCGACGTTATAGTATTTAACTGCTCCAGACCTATTTAATTAAAGAATTTAGGTGGAGAGCCAGTTGCCTTCTTTTGAAACAAACACCCCAGATCTAGAGAGGGCCAGATTACAAGAGTATAAGGTGATTAGCACTATACCTTGCTTTCAGATTTAAACTATGATGTTAGTTAGCAATAAAAACAAAGCCCCACAAAATGACCAATAAGTTTTTGACTTCTACTAAAGTGTTTTTCTCTTCCTATTGAATGTATTTTAATTAACCCAAAATTAAATCATGTATTACACATTCACAGAGGCCATGAGAGAATGAATTAATGCAGTCTGCAATGGGTGTGAATCCCAGCATATGAAGTCATATTTGAGAAACATATCTGTTTTTGCATTATTTATAGTTTAACCTTATTTTTCTTTCAACCATGTATTCTATCATAATACCAGAATTTTTTTTTTAGCCAATTTTGTATACATTTTAGAAGAGACTGTATTTTACCATGACTTGGAGTGTAGTGCTCAATATTTTTCTTTTAAATTTATGGAAAAAAGTTACAACAAAATTTTATAACAAAATAATAGGAAAATAACAACAGTAAACAACTTACAAGTTGTTTTCTTCAAAGTAATTGTTCAGGGTACAAAATATGGGCATGAAAATTTCTCCAGTTGATATTAGCACAAACTTACCTTTTTAATAAACTGAGATACTAAAAGTATAATTGACTTGTATTTTCCCCTTTTCCCTACTGTCTTTTCCTGTTCGTCTATCCTAATTCCTTTTAATGTTTGAATAATTTCTTCCCATTTTACAGTATCTATTGCATATTTTAGACCTTATTTCCTTTTTGAGTTTCTCACACCAGGAAGACAACATGATGTTTACACATGTGAGTCTGATTTAATTCATTTATGAGTGTATCTCAAATTGCATCCATTTGTCTATATAAATCTCAAGTTTTCTCCTTTATCACTGAGTAGTACTCCATCGTATAAAAATACCATATATTTTTTATCCATTTCTTGGTTGATGAGTTGTTTCCAAAAATTAGCTATTACAAATTGTGCTGCTATAAACACTGTAGTATGATGTTTTAATTCTTCTGGGAAGATTCCAGAAGGAGGGTAGCTAAGTGGAATGGGACCTCTAATCCTAGTTTTTTGAGGAATCTCCACACTGATTTCCACAGTGGTTTTACCAGCCTACACTTGTACCACGGGAGAAGGAGCCCTTTTTCCCCACAGTTCAGACAACATTTATTATTGGTTGATTGTTTGATGGCAGCCATTCTTTCTTGGATAAGATGGAGTCTCCTGTTGTTTTAATTTGCAGCTCTTGAATGACCAGTAATATTGAACATTTTTTTCATAGATTTATTTGCCGTTTGTATTTCACCTGAGAAATGTCTGTTTGTTTCAGATGTCTGTTTAAGAATTGAGTCTTTGAATTTGGGCCTTGACTTTTTTTTTCCCAGTTCTTTATATATTCTATGTATATGTCCTTTGTCTGAGGAACAATTGGTTGATGTTTTTCCAGTCTGTGGGTTGTCTTTTCACTATGTTGGTGATTTCTTTTGATGTCCAAAGGCTTTTTAATAAGTTGAGAAACCAGTTGTTGATTCCTTGAATCATTTCTTATGCCATCTGGGTTTTGTTTATGAAGCCTCTGTCTACACCTATGTCTTCAAGATTTTTACCTCCTTTCTCTTCCAGTAGATCCATCTCAATATGTTGATAAGCATGTTTGCCTGAGACCATTCATTCCTGTTTTCTTGACACTTTCAAACCTAATTGGTCTCTCTACTCCTTCTTTCTTGCTATTAAGGAATACAGAGCCATTTCTCAAGGCCGTGGAGTCTTTTCTGTAAAAATTCTATGGTCTGTCTCTCTGTTACTCTGAAACAGGAAGAGACAGACAGAACCCTCTAGTCTTCAATATCCAAACTTTCAGGATCTCTTGTGTACGAGTCAAAAAGCCACTCATTCCACTGATGTATCTGCTGCTTGGTCCAAGAAAATTTTGCTTTATGTTTTCTAGGGGGGAAAAAAGATGCTGAAGAACATGGGAAGAATCCCTTTTCTCAGAGATGTTTCCTAAAATATGCTTTCTCTCTCTTAGTAATTGTACTTCTATTAATAGTTTGGCTTGGAAATACAGTTAAATGGGCTTTTGCCTTGCTTTTCCCTTTCCCCTCCCCTCCAATCTTCCTATCCTTTCCTCCCTCTCTCCCTTCTTTCTCTTCCTCCTTCACTTTATTTCTCTATCTCTGTATTATCCATCAATCAATCTATCTATCAATTACTTGGCATACTGTTAACTATTCTATTAACCATAGACCACAAGGAGCATGCTGTTATGTTGGGCTGCTGATCTTGTATCTGTTATAATCCCTGCGGTGACCATGTTTTCCACTGCTCAGTGCTGGTAGATAATGTGTCTGAAATTCTGACTGCCACCATTGTCACTTATCAACACTGTACACATATGGAGTGACTATGACTAGTTGTGTACTTGGAGTTATTTTTGTGCAATTTGATCGGTTTTTGCACTATTTATAAACCATCTTTAAGATATCCTGCAATTTATTAACGTAAAAGTTCTATTTAACTTGAGGATTTCCTTTGTTTACATATGCCATCTATTTTTGTTTACTTTTTTTATTTTACATGTAAGGATTGTGCACATTTATGGGATATAATGAGTTAATTGCATACACACAGATACAGTGTATAATGATCCAATCTAGGTAATTAACATTTTCTTTTTTAAAAAACATTTAATCCTTGCACTGGGAAGATTCAGAATGCTTTCTTTTAATTCCTAATAAAATGTATAATAAATTGTGAATGATAGTCACCTTCCTGTGCTATAGGACACTGAATTTATTCCTCCCATCTAACTATATTTTGCTTTATGTTTTGCAGCCTATCTCCACATCACCCCTTTCTTTTCAAGCCTCTACTTCTATGAAATAAACCCTCTGTGTATGAATGAGAATGGATTGTATTTGAGTTTTTGTGCCAGCCCTCTTTCATTTATGAAGTCTGTTTTGCACTTTGATTTGATGAGTAATAATAATAATAATAATAATTACATATTATCCCATTTAGTGTTTGTCTTATCCCTTTTCAGTTTGCAAGTGTAATTTCTCTGATACTTTGAAATGAGCTTAAAATAATAATCTGTCTCACAGTTGGCTGAGAGGAATTGATTTAGAGCTGTGTATATATCGGATGGTACCAGTAGAAGCTATGAATTCTGAGGCTTTCTTCTGCTAGAGCAGTGAGACAATTCTGACACTTGCTGCATGTAGTACACACACTTAGCCGCATTCATGATTTAGTGTGGTGAATTTTATTTTTGTTCATATCTTTATCTATCCATATAAGACCAGAACAAGAACCTTCTAATCCTTGAACTCACAGATGCTTGACAATCTAATGACCCTGGAAAAACTCATTCTCCTCTAAGGCAAGTGATGAAATGCCCATGAATTTTAAAATGTTATGAATATGCTGAAATATTGAAAAACAGTAGTTGTCATGCATATAAAAGACAATTACAGGGACAAATATTTCTTGATTAAAGTCACTTTTTTGTTTCTATAGTCCAAAAATATGTTATCCATGACCCTCAGACCTCGTGCCTTACGAGTAAAATGTGATATAAAACAATTGAACTTTGCTAATACATCTTAGGATCTCTATATATTTTAACTGAATATTTATGTAGAATTATGCCATTTACTTCAAAAAGTATTTCATTTACCTCCTCATGATGATACATTTATAGTTAAGTATAATATTTATTTGATTAACATATTTGATTAACAGTATTTTCCTTCTTTAGTGATTTTTCATGTTTTCATTTTGGTGACATTAAATAAGTCTTTATCTTGTTTTATTTTCTACCAAACTGTGGTACCTTTTGTATATTATCTTCACTATATGTATTTCCAAGAGGTTTTTGATCAGAAATCTTCGCAATTTGATGCCAGCACTTCAGAAGACGCAGTAGGCATTTTGAAATTCCCCTATTTAAAATCATGTTTAAAGTGCTAGCATAGAGCAATGCTGTTGAAAAAGACCATGCAAGTCTTCCATGTATTTTTCATGAAACCATAATATGGGAATTATTTTCTTGCTCTCTTTTGGGTTTTTTTAAGCAAAATAAATTATATTGAACCACACATGGAATTGAGCTTTGCTTCTGAGTGCCAAGTCTAAGCTGAGTTAATATCTTAAAAAGTTACACAGTTTAAATATTTCTAACATGCATTGATTTCATACAATAAATCTATCTGACTTTGACATATAATATTTCTGAATGTGTGAACTCAAATGTCAGTGTAATGCAATACCTTGCTTTTATTTATAGGTACATTATTGAGGCTCACAGTGCAATGTAAGCAGAAAAAAAACGTAACTATATGAACTCTGATATTGTGCAGTTTCTGTTTTGAGTGATGGAAAGAACTGTAAGACAGCATTTTGGTTGAATAGATGTTTATGCTTGTACTTTTTTAACCCAAGAGATTACTGGGTGATTTTTATAACACGACATTAGAGTAATGGCAGGTACATTTTGGTGGCTGTATTTGAGCTCTTGTATGTTTATTTCAGTTTTAAAGTTGCATTTATGAGAACTCACTGCCTAGAGCTTTCTGATTGAAGAGGTTGTGAAGGTAGCCTGGGGCTGCATTAAAATTAGATAATTTTGTTATCGCTTTTAAGAACAAATCTCAAACCCACTACATGGTTAAAGACTGGTATGATCTATACTTACCTCTTGCTTGTTTTCAGTTTGCAAGGAGTAATAATTTCTCTTCAGAATAATCCAAAAGACAAGTAATTAATCATTTTCATCATTAAAATGCAATATAACATCTATACTGGGAATGAAAAAAAAGAAGTTTATCATTTAAACAGAGATAGTGTTTTGTTTTAAAATTTGAATTACTCTTGTGATCCCAGTTTTAGAACATTAACCTGGGGAAGCATATAATTTGAATGTCTCTGCAGGTATAAATTTCTTCATACAGTACTATATGTTAATACCATTTAGTTAAAATTCGGCATCATCAATCTTGCTTGAATTTGCGTAGCAAAGACTGATGTTGCTAAAGACCACTGATATTTCATTTGAACTGTTTTAGAGGATGAATGAATTGTAATGCACGCTGTGGAATTCCAGTGTGTCATAATTAAATAGGTGAATGTTCTTGTGTTTATGTCTTTTAGCATCTCCGTCAATTAAGCTCTTGGTGGATGATCCTATAGTTGTAAATCCTGGCGAGGCCATAACACTAGTGTGTGTTACAACAGGAGGAGAGCCTGCACCCTCTCTCACCTGGATCAGATCCTTTGGGACCCTCCCTGAAAAGACTGTTTTGAATGGAGGAACTTTGACCATCCCTGCCATCACCTCTGATGATGCTGGTACTTACAGCTGCCTTGCCAATAATAATGTGGGAAACCCTGCAAAAAAGTCCACTAACATCATTGTGAGAGGTATGTTTGCCTTGGGAATGTTATAACATAGATTTCTCTGTTAGTGGGATATAGAAAAGCAACTGCTATCGTTTGATGTAAAACTGTTTCCTCAAATATTGCACATATATATAACACACAGAAGAGATTGTTTAATGGTACAGACTCTAATTATAAGTGGAACATAAAAATTTTACATCCTAATGACAGTGTTTTTATACTCTACTTGAAAATAATTCTCATAACAATTTTTTAGTGATACACTGAGTAGATTTTATATTATGGTCTTAGTCTAAATAAATGATTACAAAATAGCACAGAACATAAAACATTGTTACACCGATTGTATATTAGCTTAGAATTTTAGTAAAAGTATTGACTCAGTATTTAATAAATGTTTATCGAACCCCTATTAAAGCAAGGCTTGGAACTGTGCAGTTATACAGAGATCTTTGAAACAATACTTCCTCTTCAAGAATTCTTCTTTCAGGTAGTTAAAATATATTGATTAGATACATATCAGATAGTTAGATCATATAGTTTTTAGCAAGCATGAAAAAGGTATAGAAGTTTTAAAAATGTATTTGTAGTAATTTTTGGCCCAGGCTATTAGGGAATAGCTCATGACATATGCAATTGTTCGAGTAAGGTTTTGACAGTGAATTTGGGGAAAAGACATAGAAAACTCAGAAATAGGAAAACAAAAGCTTGTTTGAGGGACTGGAGTAAAATGTGGGATGCTTAGACTGCAGAAACAGTGATGTTTAAGTGTGGAGGCTTCCAGGGGGTGTTTTGGTGCTGTGCATCAAGAATTTTTTCCTCCCTTCTGGAGGATGGAAAGGAGAGGGGAGGAGGAACCGCGGAGGGAGCATGGGGTTCTTCCTGCCTCCTCTCCTCTGGCCTGGACTTACTTTGGAGGGTGGAGGCAGATGCTGATGCTGGGTGGTTAAAAGACATCCACAGGCCTGAGATCACCTTTTCATCATGCAAATGAAAATTATTCATGATGACAGATTGTGATGGAGGCAAAGCATAATTGAGCATATCAGGATAACCTATGTGATTTTGGGGGATATAGGTCATGGTGGTTTTAGTGACTATGGTTATCTGTTACTATATAAACTATTAAAAATGTTCTACAGAAAAAAAGTGCTCTACTTAAAATATTATAGGGTGAATCAAAATACTATGATTGGTGCATTCTGTCTCAAAATTGTACAATATTCTGTAATTGCACGATGGGTCATCATTTTATCTATCACTATGAAATAAAGCATGCTGCCAAAGAAACTACCACAATCAATGCTTTCTTATGAGGTAGTATGTTACTGAATCATCTCTTTAAATTCGCTGTGGTTAGATTTCCTTTGAAAACATGCTGTTCGGACTGCATTAAAGATAAATAAAAGCGAACTAATTTAAACTATGTACAAAACTTCTCACCTAGAACTCATCTTTTAATCAATTTTTATTCCAGGGCCTATGAGAATAATTTGTTATATGATATTATCCTTTGTGTTTGAGAAGTATATATAATTCAGAGGTATAAATGTAGTATTTTTTAGATTTTCTTCCAAGTAAACTCACTACTACTGAGGTAAGCCAGCTGGTCGCAGCTGTGAGAGATTGTTAATGTAAGATGCATTCTGATTTCAGAAATTTTTAAATGGAAAGATAGATTTCCAGAAAGACTTTATAATCAATGAAATGTGATTTTATTTCAATTGTCTTATATACATCTACTAGATAACTACAGCATATTAAGGACTCAGCAAATATAAGTAATGCAAGATGGTAATTACAAAATTAATGACAAATCCCTGTCCCCTATAGAGTTTATAGTTCAGCAAAGAAGACAGAAATACAGTGAATAATATGTGGAAAAACAATAAAAGATAGAATTCAAGAAGAAAAGTATCAAATTTTCTGTTTTAAGTATTAGTATTAATGAAATGAGTCTCCTATGATGATGTCTTGCCTATCAAGATCCTGTCTTTCTTCCACCTCAAATTTTTAAAGAAAGAATGTATAGTCAGCAGTTTTTATTTTCCCTCTCTTTGATTTGCTTTCTCAAGGAGCCATGGCATAATCTGCCAAATCTTTCTATCATGATTGTGATATTAGTTCAAGCACAACAATTGCTATCTATTAATGTCATGGGTATAATATTGAAACTTTCATTCCATTATTTTATCAAGGAAAGGGACTCACTAGAGATTAATAGTGCATCGGATCTAATTGACACAATGGCGTAATTTGCAGTATTGAGTCCGTGTACAGCTGGCACAGTGCACATCAAGTAGTGTCTGTTTCTCAGGGATATACCATGAAGGACTAGCTCGGGCTACAGCAAATGTGTGTGCAGAGAAAGACTTGCTCCCAGCTGCCCTACTTCTTCTCTTTATCTATGTGCTTACAAAGGAAAGTTGCCAACCTTGGCATAAGAGATCTAAAATAAATAAAGCCATAAAATTTAGCTCTATCATACATAATTTCTTTTCATGCCTTTAATTTTTCTGAAGTGTACATTTACATAATCATATTACAATGAGATTCCTCAGTAATGGCATTCACGCAATTCATTCAATCTCTTTTGTGTATAATTTTACTGAATATAGAAATAGCCTTAATAAAAGGGTCCTAGATAAAACTGAAAGGAGAGGAACTACTGAATTAGTGTGAAGTATCTGATTTTTGTGCACTGAGAGCAAGACGTTCAGTTCAGAGAAAGTTTTTGTTTTATTGTATCAAAAAATATTTTCAGTTTCTGAATGTGTAGACCTCTGCAGTGTCTTAGATTAACTGCATAATGCATTTGGTGGGAATAAAATTCCAGGCTTATTTTCTACAACTTTTTCTGTGATTAAATCAGAATCCATAAACTAGGTTTCTGAATAAGCAGAGGAAATTTAGTGCATAGAATCAGCATTCCAATTTATAAATGTGTCCCTGCAGAATAAGAGTGTAGGGTACAGATAGAAATAAAACTCTACAAGCATTTCCAAATTCTCCATTTGAATTTTTAAAAATGCAAAACAGGTTAAAATAAGATATAGATAGATATAGATATAGTTACTCCATGTAGATAATAAACAGAAACGAAATCTCATGATTTTCAACTTTAGTAAACTATTTATAAATATAGCAGCAATGCCTTTCATGGGATCCTTTAAGAAATTGTGTCATATTTTTCCTTAGGAGAGAAGCAGTTTGTATATATATATATATATATATATATATATATATATATATATTTCTTCATCCCATATTGGGTGGCTTGAACTCAGTGCTTGGGATGTTCTCTGTTCTTTGATGTGATTTATCCCTCAGCTTTCCCAGTTGGATCCCCAGCGTGTACTTTGAGTTTGTCCATGCATATGTTGTATGATCATTGTACAAACTATCATTGTATCTACTCAGGGTGATTAAAGTAATGTTTTTACCAATATTCTGTACACTTTAGTCCCATTTTACATATTTATCCACTGTATTGGATGAGATAAACTAAGTTGAATTATGCATCTTAATACTTTAAAAACCATCGGAAAAATGTACTGCTGTGATTTGAATATAGTTTTTGAACTTTAAGGATCAGTTGTGATAAAAGACATAGTCTTCTGTCCAAAAGGAAGTTGGAACAAGGGGAGGTTCTTTAACTCAATGGGGCTCTGAGTTTGTTCTAAAAGAGACTCATAAAAGGAGCAACCTTATCCTCTCCTGTTCTGCCTACATCTCGGTTGTAGGTGTGATTTTTCACTTGGACATGCTCTCCTATGAGATTCTCACCAGAACTGAGCTAGTAGAAGCACTGTACCCTTTAGCCTTCATAGTTATTAGCTAAATACACTTTTTTTCTTTATAGCATTAATAGCCTTGGGTATTTTATTATAGTAATGAAAAAATCTGATTAATTTAGAAAATCGGTACTTACTAGTGTATAACACTAAGCTACAACTAGAACTATATCTGAATATGTAAAGAACAATTCGAGACTGGTTTGTGTGCAGAATTTAGAAGGCATGGAGGAGGGGCCTCGAGAAAGCATGGAAAGCTGTCAGTGGAATATTATGGACCATTTTGGTAAAGATACCAAGGGTGAGATTAGGGAAAAAGTCTCAGAGGGAAATGAGGATTCTTTTACAAACTGTCTAAAAACCCATTCTGTTACACCACGGAAAAGAACCTATATGCATTTTTCCTGTGTCCTAAGACTTTATGTAAAGCTAAACGTAAGAATGTTGGACTAATTTACTTTGGGGGGAAAATTTCAAAGCAGCAAATCATACAGACTGGCATGAGTTTTGCTCACGTTTAGTCAGTTTTACAATTAGAATCAGGTGCAAAAGAGAACAGAGCAGAAAGATTTGAGAAAGTCACAGCTTGACCAGGGTAAAACTGCAAAAATCATGAAAGGGCATAGCCTCAGAGGGCAGCAAAAGGCACTGAAAATACGTTGTACTTTATTCATTAAAGGCTTTGGAGTATTTCCTAGTGAATAGTAATGTGATAGGAGTGCGTGTGTGCATGTGTGCGTACATGTGTGCATGCATGAGACAGAGAGAGAGAGAAAGAGAGAGAGAGAGAGAGAGAGAGAGAGAGAGAGAGAGACTCTCCATGCAGTGACTCAGAACCTGAGCTAGTCATACCTTGCCATCTTCACCCTGTGGCTACAGAAGTTTCTCTGAGTGTTGCCTCCATTCCTGTCTGCAGGAACTAATAAGGAGCTTGAATGAATGCACCAGGGAGATTTTTATTGACCTGTGTGACGTTATTTTCAGTCATATCTCAATTAACTGGAATTCAGATATATGGCCTCACCTAGTAATTTGAAGGCTGGGAAATACATTCTGTGTGCTGAGAAATAAGAGGACATGAATTTTTATCAGTCACTAGCCGTCTCTGCCACATCCGTGTGAAATCATCTCATTTCCCTATCATATTCTTCCTCTCGATTTTCTACTCCTCCAGAGCAGAATTCTAATTCTTCCTCCTCATTTTGTACACTTTCCCCCCTTATTTGCTCTACGCACTTTATCCTTCCATTTCTTCACGATGAAGAATTAAACATTCTTAGGTTGTTTTGCCTGTAATGTTAATTTTCAAATAATTCTGTCTGGGAAATAGTTCCCAGTCTTAAATAGTTCATCTCTAATTCCAGTATTAAAATTTATATTACATCTTACCACACAGTTACCTGGCATGATTGATGAATACATGTATTCCTATATGATGCATTCAAATATTCTTACTGTTTATGGGCTCTCTCGTGTCAGTATAGGGTCAAAAAAGTTGTCTTTTTTTGTCTTACTCAATAATGTATGTCTGGAGCCTACTATATTAGCCAGAAAATTTATAGTAGATGCTCAAAAAATATGTTGAGTGAAAGAATGCATTCTAAATGACCATTACCTTTTATTAGACTTTCCTTCTGGATATTACTCTTTGATGGCCTAAACACATATTAAAAGTTGTGAAGCAAAATTACGAAATCTTAAGTGCACATCTGGTCACCTGAAATAATTTGTGTATTGTGACTAGCTCATTTTAAAGGCCACATGGTTCTGATTTTCATTGCTAGGTAGCAAGTGTCCCAAAACGATGACTGGGACTGGAATCCTGTTCAAGGTGTTTTCATCCAGAAATCTGGCGCCTGGATTACAAAGCTTCCAGACCTGGGCCCTTTGTTTGTCCATCTCTTGTTTTTCCACCACAACTCTGCCTCTTTCAGTCCCTCATTCTGTGTGTGTGACATCACTGTGTGTGAGAGTCAAGTTAGCAAGACTTACGCAAGGCTCAAAGATGCAGGGTCCCACGCACTTTAGGGCTCATCCCAGCAATCCTGCTCCTAGAGGCAGTGACGACTCTGGTCTGGTTCCAAAAAGGGCCAAATATCATCACCCTTTGATGGATGAAGTGTCAAGTAATTTGCAGACACATTTTAAAGCTGCTTTAATATATAGTGTATTCCATAAACTATAAATTGATATCATGCTCCAAGAGCACCTTATTGCGAATATATGTCATTGCTTTTTTCACTTTTAAATTTTCATCAGCCTCTCTCTTGAACTCTAGTCTTCTGCAAAATGACACCATAAGTGTTTTTTTTTTTTCTGTTAATTTTAGAATTAATTCAGTGTATTTTGTTAGGCTGTGATCAGATTTCTAGTATGAGGAAATAAAGAAAACACCAATATTGAAATAGAGTTAGTCTTTATAGAAGAAGTCAAAATGGAACCCATTAAAAGTGAATTTACATTTCCTAATAGCACAAAAAATGTAGGGTAACCTCCAGGAACGTTATAAAAAGCAGTAGTTTAGCTAACTCTATTTGATACACATTAAAGGATTGTGTTTTAAAAATCTGAATTCTAGTGTTATGTATGTTTGTTCAGAAATGATCTTACTGAAAGATATATTACCCTGGAAAACATTTTTAAATGATTATCTTGATGTTCATGACATAATCTCCCAAAAGTCTATGATAAAAATTTTTGAATGATTGTATAATTTCTATTTAAATAATAGCAGGAGCTAATATGATCGAGTAACTACTAAATATCAGACTCCTGGGTCCATGCGATGTGTTAACTTTTTATCATCTCAATACAGTGCACTTCTGAGGTAAAAGCATTGTTTTAACTTAAAGAAAAGTAAACCTAAAGAGAAAGAAAGTTAAGGAACTTCAAAATGACTTTTCAGCAACAGAGCTGGAAGTCAAAAGGTATGGAATATGTCTCCATAGCATCTTTCAAAGTTTAACCAGATTTTTAAGTAAATGCTTAGTTTCCTCCCAGCTATGTGAGTCTGTGTGTGTGTGTGTGTGTGTGTGTGTATGTGTGTATGTTCATTCGGGGCTTAGTACACCCCCTTTCTGTGACCTGTGCTTTCATCCTCTTTCACATGTTCACTGTCCTGTTTGCCAGAGATCTACTGGGGATCTTATTCCTGTGTTGGGGGTGCATTTTTCATGCTTATGAAAAACAGTCTCCAACAATGCAGAGCCCTACAATATTTTTCCTAAACACAGATTCTTTTCCTGATATATGGCTATTTTTAACTTGAGGAAATTCTGTGTTTTTGTTAAACATTTCTGCTTCAATAATATGGGCAGACATTTACTTAGTTTTGCATATTAAAATTGTCTATATAGTTTATGATTTTTAAAAAAAATGTTGAAAGAATTGGCATAACTTTTTCACTGGCGATACTACAAATAATAGCACAAAAGTCTTAAAGATTTTTCTATTACTGAGGGAACATCAGTGGAATTACTGCAGATAGCACAAAATATGTACACAAATTACTTGGTATAAGCAAGCCACAAAACAATTAACATAAAACTACAAATCTGTATCTGTCATTTTTATTGAAAGGTGCATATCTGTAAGCTATTGATCAGAAAGTCAGTCAGAGTTTATTGGCAATTTTCCAGAAGGAATCAATCAGATTCGGACCCTCATCCATATCTGATTGGAAATTATTTGTGAATTTTGAAACATAGAGACAGTGCAGTTTTTCCTAAGCATTTAGAGTCATCAGATTTAATTTCCATACATCAATAACTGTTCCATAAGATTTCATTAATAAAAATTACAAGAAGAATAGTCAAAATTGTAAAAACCAGTCTTTTCACATACCACATGGCAGAACTGTCTGCTGCGTGCAGGTGTGCCAATGATTCATGCAGATTAAGTATGTTATTTCTTTTTTCCCTGTTCAGTATTCTACAGTAATTGCACTTCCCCAAAACACCACAGGGAATTTTATTATATTGTTTTGTAGCTCTACAATGGTTTCATTATTATATTTTAAAAATTAATCAGAGCCTTACAAAATCTCAAAATTAGCAAATTCAGTAGTTCTCATCTGAATATAGATAGCTCAATATCCCTTTTCAAATAAGCAAATCTAAATGAATTTTGTTCATTGAGCTAATACATGAAGAATTTCACAAGACACAATTTTAAGTAAAATTGTTTTGCCTAGATATTGAATAACCTTCTAATTACTTTCATGTAATGATACATAGACAACTTGTAATCTACATGTTTATTAAAATAAATTGGTCTGCTTCATGGATGGAGTCTCTCTTGTCACATTAATATAGTCAAAACATGTGGCAATTGATAGCAGTGCTCTAAAAATTAAGACTGATTCACATCCCAAAAAGAATCTTTTTTTTTTTTTTTTTGTACCGGGATTGAACTCATGACATTGCACTTGCCAGGCAGGCACTTATGCCACTGAGCTAAACCCCCAGCCCAAGAATCCTGTTTGAGTAATATTATATTTAAAATTCTTCAATCAGTTTCTTTGAAGGTATTTTGCAGTTCTGAAATGGTGTCAAAACAATGGTTACTAATTTAAAATCTCAGCTCAGCCGTTTCTCCTGTTGTTAAGGCAAATACTTGTTTCTCAGAATCACAAGTTTACCATGTTTATTTTGCATTCATTAAATTGTTGGGAGGTAGAGAACAAAATAGCTATGATCTGGTTAACGCCTTGCCATAAGTTAGTGCTCAGATCTTGACTGTTTAAATAACTTCATCTTACCTTAGTCCATCACTAAGAAATTGCAGGATATAAACCGTAAGATACACTTCTTCCCACAATCAGTAATATCATTATTGCATAATGGCCCTCAACCCATGCCGTTTTAAAAATTATTTTAGGATTGAATCACATTTTGTTTACAAATGCTCCTTAAATAAATACATGAAGATGAAGGGCTGTATGGTTTTCATTTATTAGCATATTAAAGAACACTGAATTTTGAAACAAATCTGTATTCTTAAAATTATGTATTCAACCGGGAAGGTATATAGGTATTTAGAAACCAGCCACTTCTCTCTGAGTCTGTTGTTACAAAGGATAGGAAGAAGTTCACATATTTACAAGGAAAACGGTGCCCAGGACAGTGAAACACCTTCCATACAGCACAGGAAAGAATAAAAAGACTTCGTAATAGAAGCAGAGGGGATGTGCTATTGGAAATTGACAGAGAAATAATTTCATTTTGGGTGACAGAGGACAATGTCACAAAAAGATGGCTTGTGTGCTGGGCTTTGAGGAATGAAAGGCCTTACATATTTAGAAACAAAGCATTCCTTTCATTGGTTCCCCAAATGGTAACATTAACTAGCTTTTTGCACTTATTCCATTTCCTTTTTAGGTCACATAAGACACACCAATAGTCCTTTAGAGAAAAATTTGTGCTTAACTTGCATTCTTTATACTAGAATGTACTCAGAAAACAAGAATTTCTACATTTTATTCTGCAATTTTTTTGGTAGCAGGGATTGAACACATAACCTTGCACTTGCCAGGAAGCTGCTTATGCCACTGAGCTAAACGCCCAGGACTATTCTGTAAACCTTAAATAATACTTAATAGTTAATTGCTTGCAATTTGAAATTCCACACAATTTGATATATAATTTTTAATTGATCCAGTTTTCTTTTAAATATATTTGCCACTGTGTCCCTTTGAGTGCTGTTGAAAGTTCTTTCCATACCAGTGCTCATTCTAAATGCTCCAGGAAATTTTAACCACGTTCCACAAGGAGAATTCTTAAACGAGACTCCATAGGATAACTTCTTAATCTTTCAAGGAATTTTGTTTTCTGCTTTCTTCCCTTCCTTTCATTGCTCCCTCCCTCCTTCTCTCATTCTTGTGGATTTTTCTCTTTATTCTTTCTTTTTACACACACACACACACACACACACACACACACACACACACATTATTAATAGTACATGATGCAGACACTTCTTGTGTGGAGCTGGTGCATGTACTGACACATTGTCCTTCCTTTTTTTTAATCCATTTTCCTTCTCTTCCTCCTCATGCCTCCTGCAGTCCCCATCTCTTGATCCCCTTCCACTCTGAGAAAGCTCTGTCTCCTTACCAATATTTATCCTTTCGGTGTATTGTATCTTTATTGATACACAGTTGGATTTCTCTTAATGAGAAACAATGCAAAATTTAAGCCTGTGGGTCTGATTTATTTCACTCAACATTATACTGTTAGGTGCCTCCATTTTCCTCAACTGCCTCAAGTTTTGGGTTTTCTGAGACAGGGTCTCTTGATATAGTTCAGGCTGCCCTTGTACTTACTGTGTAGCCCAGGTAGCCTCCAGCTCACAATGATCCTTCTTCCTCAGCCTCCCAAGTGCTAGGATTACAAGTGAGTATCACTGCATCCCTGTCTGGTTTTTATTTATTTATTCTTATGGCCTGAATAAGTCTACTCTCTGTATCTGAAAGTTGCATAAGTGTATAAATCATCTACCCAATAATTCAAATCCATTTTAGGTAAAATGTATCAGTTAAGATCAACTAAGGATTAGTGACCGATAAGAAATATTTTATCTTTTGAAACCCAATAAGGACAATGACATGCATTAAAACTGATTATACTACATTAAAGATATGAGCACTTCACTATCTATAAGTATTTCAATACCAAAGAATGTAATTAGAGAACTAAATTGTGATGCATTTGTTTTTTTCCTGCTATTTTAGGTTTATGTACTATCAAAGTTACTTTCTCAAATTGTTTTAAGGAATTCTCAGGAAATGCCATCTGGGTATTCAAAATTGCACTGAGAAAAGATTTTAAATTACAAATTTAATTTCCTTCATATATATAGGGCACTCTCTCTCTCTCTCTGTCTCTCTCTGTCTCTGTCTCTGTCTCTGTCTCTCTCTCTCTCTCTCTCTATATATATATATATATATAAAATTTTCCATCTTTGTTTTGTTTTTTAGGAATATGAATATATTTTATCAGATTTATTGTTGTAAATTTGTGATAATTTTTTAAAAATACTTTTTGATTTAGTATGTGCTAGTAAATCAGTTTTCAGAGAGAAAGAGTCAAAAAAAAAAAAAACCTTCACCAGTGTCTATGGGTATACATAATCGCCTTAAGCCTATTTCCAAGGTTAATATTTGGGAAGAGCTATGCATAATCTTTTGCCTTAAAGAGATACAAAGTGGTTACACTATATACCATTGTTTTAATAAATAAAACCATGGTAATGTTCATTTGTATTTTTTTCAGTTTTCCTTAGAGTTTTTTTTTTCCATTCAATTTTCTTAGGTGTTTTGAAGAATTAACTTTGACTTTTTTAAAACTTTCTTCTGTGGTTATATGTTTTCTATCATAATGACCTGTGCCCTTGATTATTTTCTTTCTCTTCTATATCATTAGATTGATAATGTTAATTATTTTTCTTTTGGGTGCCTTTTCAGATTTGTCTTACACATTTGGATGTTTTCTATTTTCATTTCATTCAGTTCAATGTGTTTCTTTTTTAAAACATCCCTTGAAATTATTTAACCCATTGATGATTTAGAAGAGTATTATTCAGTTTCTAAGACTAGAGATTTACTGTTAGCTTTCTTTTATTGATTTCTGGTTTAATTCTGTGGTGTTAGAGAACTCATTCTGTATAATTTCAGCTCTTTTAAAAAATACTGAGATTCATGTCATAAACCAGATACTTTCTCTCTGGTTATGTCTCATGGTGCATGAGAAGAATGTGAATTCTGACATTGTTGGGTAGAATGTTCTATGATTATAAATTTGATGGAATTGGCTCATCAAATTGGCTCATCAAGTTCTTCAGTTTTCTTGCTGGCTTGCTGTCTAGTTCAATTTTAAGATGTGTCAATGTTTTCTACGATAATTATATATTTTTCTAATTTTTCTTTCAGTTTGATTAGCTTTTATTTCATGTTGCTACTGTTTTTATTTGTTTATTTTTCTTTTGTGTTATATAAACATTTGAGGGCTAGGGATTTAGCTCAGTGGCATAAGCGCCTGTCTGGCAAGCCCAAGGTCCTGAGTTCAATTCCCAGTACTGCCAAAAAAACAAAACAAAACAAAAAATTGAAATTACTGTCTCTTTTTAGTGATTGAATCTTTTGCCCATATGTAATGTTGCTGCTTAAAGCGTGCCATTTTATTTTCTCTAAAATCTATTTACCTAATTAATATAGTTCTTCCTGCTGTGATATTTGTACATTGTATATTATATTATTTTGCTTTTACCATTGTTACTATAATTGAAATCAGGTTTTTATAATCAATAGTTGTGTTAAAATTTTAAATCCACTCTGCTATTCTGTGTTCTAATTGCTACAAGTAGAAAAACAATACATAAAATGTGATTATTAAAATGTTGATGCTTAGGGGTCTGCACTAACTTTCTGTTTTATATTCTCTGTTTTTGTTGGTATTTTATTTGTAAAATACAAAATACCCACTTCCTGTGTGTTATATGCTCATGAAGAACTGCGTAGTAGAACATGTGATGGCTGTTTTTCCTTTTTTGCCAACTGAATATGTCTGAACATTTTAGGATTTTATTCAATTTATCTATAGTGTTTTTTAGTATAGCATATCATATTTTTATTTTAAGAGTTTTACTTTATATTTAGATATCATAGTGGTCTTACAAGCATGTGCTTAGGTGTCCTGTCTTTGTGTTTGCTGTGCTTGGATGTTTTGGAGCTTCTTGAATCTGTACATTACAGTGACTTAATTTTTGAAAAACATTTCACTAGAATTTTTGTAGATGTTCCACTTTTTCCACTCCTTTTCTTCTCTCCTTCACTGATTCTATTTACATTTATGGTAAACCTCTCACTAAATTGTATTATTTGTTAAGTTCACTTCTATCATTTCTTCTATGTTTTCTTCTGTAGGTCATTTCTACACATTTCTTCCTACCCCATCTTTACTTCACCCATGTTACACTGTGTTGCTTTTCACTTACTATTACTTATCATCTTCCTAAGTACAGTTATTTCATCTTTTCCATTGTAAAGTTTGCATTTGATTTAGTTTTAGAGATTTTAATTTTCAGTTGAAATTTTTCATATTTTCATTTAGCTTTTTCTTAAACATCTGAAATTGTAGTTATTTTAATATTTTTTCTCAAACATCTGTTTTCTTAAAACCTTTTAATTGCAGCTATTTTAAATTTTTTATCTGTTAATACCTGTGTCTGGATCACCTGTGGTCTACTGTTATTCTATTTTTCTTTGAAAAGTCTTAATTTTAATGGAATATTCTTCATTCCTATGGACAACCTGCTTGGGATTATGCTATTTTTCTTTAGGAAACATTTTTTTGGCTCATTTTTGTTGTTTTTTATATTTGTCTTAGTTATTTTTCTCTCATTGTTGAGACAAAATACTTGACACCCAAAATTAGGGAAGGAAAGGTTTATTTCTTACAGTTTTTGGAGGTTTTAGTCTATACTAAGTTGGCTCTAGGGCAGAATAACATGGCAGAACCACCATTCATGGCTGCTGCAAATAGCAAGCACAAACTGCCAAGAGAGAAACACACATTCTTCCTGTAGTTACTCTGTATGCTTGTTTTGCTCCTGGGTGCAGCACTCACACCAGCAATCCCAGCACTAGACAATGAACCAATTGCAAATGCTAGATTTAGCTGCCTCCATGATTGCATGAGACTTGGGGGTGGACACTGACATAAACTATGACAATATTTCATTTCATTTTAACTTATCATAATAAAATAACATAGTTTTATTACCCCAACTCAGTCAAGACTAAGCAGATTCAAGACTTATTGACTAGGTTGCTAATGCTTTATTTAGCTCCCATTTGCCCCACTCCCAGGAAATAGCTCTTCAAAGTTTACAACTGCATACTCTGGGAAACTTGCTAGAGATGTTTTGCTTAGTTTTCATCCTATTTCTTGCCTCTCTCTCTATCTCTCTTTCTCTCTCTCTCTTAAACATGCAAATGATTCTGGATAAAGAGCTGTAATGATGATGCTTACTTTGTATTTTTTTTCCTTTACTTGGATTTTGACTTCACAAGTTTAGCTTTCCAGAACTGATATGTGATACTTTCAAGAGACATTTAAAAAATCTATATTGGCTTTTTAAATAAAAATTTGGGGAAGCTGAAATCACTCTAATAAAATTAGTGACAAAAATATGATCATAATACTAATGTGTTTGTAGGAAAAGTAGAAAAACTTTGAATGTTTTAAGGACAATAATTTTATAACATGGAAAACTCAAATATTCTACATAAAATATAAAATAAGCATGGATTGGTTTATTTTTCTATGATAATTTAGATACTCATTAAGATGCTATAGGTAAAGGAAGCTTTTGCAATTTTTTTATTTTTGAGGAACATTAATGTAAAAGATAGGGAAAGACTGATAATCTGATCTATTTATATTGTAAAGGTGCTAACAGAGGCATACTTTCATAATATAGCAATCAAGAGCACATAAACAATAATTGGCAAATGGCTCAATGAGCAAATAATGAAAAATTTAAATTGAGCAATGAATTTACAGTCCTTTCTTCACTAATTGGATGTGTCTTAATTGCAGGATCTGTGCACTGAAAAATTATGTTAATGGAAATGTATCGTTTCAGCGATAATTTAGGAAGCATTCACAGTTGCCACTTAATATATAATACAGTGTTGTGTATAATTCAAGCCTTTTATTTTAGGAACATGTCATTTCCAAAAATAAACTCATAATGATATCCCCTTGCTCAGTAAACTCTAGTGTTTTTGTTTTGTTTATTTTTTAAAAGCTTGTTGTGTCCAAATGCAATGCCTAGATTTTCTGGCTCTAGCACAAAGACACAAAAGGGAAGAGGATCAAGAGATGGGGCAGGGACTCGAAGAGGATGGAAAAAATGAATTAATTTATATCAGACACATATATCAGCTCCCCGCAAGGCATGTGATTATTGTGTACTGACAACATGGACTGTTAAAAAGAAATGAAAACTGAAAAAGTTATTTCATAAAAGTATTTCTGTGAAATTATATTTCCAGTATTTCTTGCCTCAAAAATACTTGATTTTTTTGACTTGGAGACATCTTTTCATTAAGTCATTCTGTGCCTGTGTTTCATCATTTATAGACTAAAGGGCATATGGTATCAGGCTGGGAATTTAGCTCAGTGGCTCAGGCCTGGTAAGTGTGAGGTAGTGGGTTCCATCTGCAGTACCAAAAATAGATAAATAAATAAATACATAAATGGAATAGGATATAAATAAGGTAGAGTTGAGCTTTTTTAACAATGTCTGCATTTAAGGAAAACAGTATTTTTTCTTCAGTCAAGAAGAATTTTTTTGTTCTATTAAAAAGAGAAAAAGTAATGTCAGAGATTATAGATTCTAAAAGAAAGCATATTTCTTTCTTTTCTTTTTTTCTTTCTCTCTCTCTCTCTGTCTTTCTCTTTCTCTCTTACTCTCTCTCTGTCTCTTTCTCTCTCTCCCTTCCTTCCTTCCTTTCATTTCTGTTTGAGAGGGGTCTCACCATGCAGTTCAGGCTGGCCTTGAGCTCACTTTGTAGCCCAGGCTGGTCTTGAATTCACAGTGATCCTCCTGCCTCAGCCTCCTGAGCACTGAGATTTCAGGCATGCACGACCACTCCTGGCCTAAGAAAGCATATTTCAAAACATGAATGTATAAGACGTAAGAGCTAACAGCCTAAATTGTCCTAAAGGATTAAGGTGAGTGACACTGAAACTGAAAGTGATTTGGGCCTATTGTTGGAGTAACTGGCATTTGAGAAATTCTGTGAAGATAAAGTGTTTGAAGAAGTTGACAGTGAATAAGAGAAAACTGGGGATGTGGGAGAATGTGTTTATAAAATGACAGAGACTTAAGTAGTTGCAGAAGCTGGGTGATGGCAAGCAACTGATGGCAAGGTAGAAATTCAGATATCCAGGAGAGAAAATAAGCAGATGGAGGCTGGAGAAACAGCCAGATCCAGAGGGAGGAGCAGTAGTGAGGGCCTTTCCGAGGCACAGTGGGAGAGAGATGGAGCTGTGAAGCTGTGGTTTGGTGTGAAAGGCGCTGCAGGCGTTTGTGTTTAGTGCTGTTTCTTCCTCTCATTAGGGTACAGTGTTTGCTGAAACCCTGACCTGAGAGGTAGATCCGGAGGTTTGGCTTTGAGAAGGATGCTGAGAGTCCCGAAGAAAGATTAGGGAATGAAAAAGGGAGAGTGTATAAAGCCTTACCGGCCATCAGAGCTTTTAGTCTTCTAAATAACTAGATCCTTCAACTAATAATCGCTAATATGCAAAGTAATTGCAAATTAACCTTTATTTATCGTCTGGGGGCAATACTTGTTAATACTTGTTTTCAGTGGAATATTTGGAATTTAACCAACAATTGGACAGTGTATTTATTATAGTGCAATTAGAGTGGAACCTTCTTCAGGAACCCTGTTTTATGAAAACAGTTTGGTTCACAAACAGGGGCATTTGGCAAAATTTTGTTTTCATTTGCAAACTCCGCATCCAGTGACAAACACGACAATGACCATCTCCCCCACATAAACACGAATGCAGCCATCTTTACCAAAATCACAGAAGAAATTAAGTTCGTGAACCAAGGTACCACTGTACAACGTTTGGCTGCTTATTTAAAACAGAGCAGTGTCTTTATCCTTCTATCCTGGTATCTTATTCTTTCAACAATCCCCCTCTCAAAAAGAAAAAAAAAAAAAAGAACAAATTGCAGTAATACATATCCATTAAAGTTTGGAAAGAATCATAATGGACATTTTAAAAACTTACATTTCCATATTTATTTCTTAGAAAAAATGTTTTAAATTGTTAGTCAAAGTGTTTTTTTTTTTATTATGATGAAATTCTCTTAAAGCCTCTATGGAAGAAACTTAATTTATTCTTGGATCTCCTTATAAACTGGTAACTATATAAATATAAAACAGAACAGACATCATTTTAACTGAAAATAATTAAATTAATTATAAATAAAATATAAATTTATTATCACTCTTAAGCTCTTAAGAGATTCAGCTTTGATCTAGAATCATTTTTCTTCCCTATTAATAGTGGCAGGTATCATCTCTTTCCCATGTTTAAATTATATAATCTTTACTCAGTGTTTGCTTAATTGGGTTAGACTGCTTGTTAATTTTCACCTTCCTATACTTCTTCATTTTATTTTCATTGAATTCCAGGTGAATTCAACCAGGTGATTCTTATTACAAATAAGAATGAGAAGAAAAATAACAGCTTACCTAAATAATACACGATATTTGACATCATTCATCTTTTATTATAACTGCCTAAAATCACTTATTACCAGTAATGTTAGTGACATTTTGGTTCAATAAATATTTTTCTGTAGCTAAACTGCATTTAAAGGGATATGGGATAAGTTATTTGGCTTTACTTTTCACTAAAATTTGTTACCATGTTTAAAATAATGCTACTAGAAATTACATGGATTTTT
Organism: Hydrochoerus hydrochaeris; assembly: GCA_004027455.1. NCBI lineage: Eukaryota > Metazoa > Chordata > Mammalia > Rodentia > Hydrochaeridae > Hydrochoerus > Hydrochoerus hydrochaeris. The sequence goes on along the minus strand of PVLA01003224.1, from coordinate 40,516 downwards.
GAAGATTTGATTTGTTCATCTTTCATTATTATTCTAGTGCCGATTGATACATCAAGTAATATCCAGAATGAAGGATACATCATCCAAAACATAAGTCCATGCAGACTTACTCTGCTATCTAGAAAGTTAGAATAATAAAATTTCATGAATGTTTAGGTTCCTCTCAAACAGAAACATTAGAATCAAGGACACAATCAAATGTATGGCGTAGTCTTTTGGAATACTTAGTAGTTTGTTCATCTTTCAAACTACAATGATGCATCTGTTCACAAACACTTTGGTTTGCGAACAGTTTAGTTTGCAAACAGAAATGTTTGGCATAACTTTGTTTTTTGTTTGCAAATTCTGCATCAGGTGTCAAACACAACCACGATCATCCTTCCCACAGCAACATGAATGACTGTAGCTGTGTTTTCCAGAATCATGGAAACAATTAAATTCATGAACTGAGGCACCACTGTACTGAGTTATTTTCCACACAGCTATTCAATCATTTAATACCCTAAAGTGTGCTCTCTTTGAATGGTGAAAAATATCACCCAATCTAGAAGTTGCAGAGAGGAATTCATTAAGGAAGGTTACACCACATGGAGATTAAGTAGGTACTGAAGTTCAAAGTTTCCTTCCTCCTTCCTCTCCCCCTTTCCATTTCCCTCCCTCCTCTGTCTCTTCTTTCTTACCTTCTTTCCCTACATATTGCTTATATGTGAAATGAAAACAGTTGAATTTACAGATACAGTACAGTGGAGGGTAGCAGGGGTTAGGGAAGGATGTGGTTGGATAGATGTTGGGAAAAGGCTACAAAGTTTCAGTTCAATAGGAGTAATTTAAAGGTGGTATCCTATCCAGGCCTGGTGTTAATTAAGGATTAGTCACTGCTTAGAGAAGTTCCTAAATTTTTTTGAGGTATTCTCACGCCGAAGTAGAAAGGACTATTAAGATGAATTTGTGGTAGTGATTACTGGTATAAAGGCATAATTTTCTCTTACAGGTTTACTTTTGAAAAATTTTATTGCTAGGTGTGTGTATGAGTAAAATCTGTGGGTAAAGTTATATAAGATTTTATATTAATACTGTACAGAGGAAGTTTGAAGGGAAAATTGCACATTGGTTGTGGGTTGTGCTGTCTTAACTTCTAAATTGAATGTATGTTTAATATGCAGACATGAATGTTTTCTTTCACACATTGTTACTTTAAAGAGTTGTTGGTTCTCAGAACTCTGAACAGTTTGAAAGAACATCAACTTATTGGCCAGCTGGTAAGCTCCCTTGTTTTTGTGGTCTGTCCCAGCCTGATTTCCTGTACTGAACTGTCACTTGAGATTAGTTGTGCTATAGTTATCTGTCAGAGACCATAAATTCGGTTATTGCTACTCAATACCTTTCAAAGCTTTAATTTAAAATATCAAGTATATGAAGGAAAGTATGTGGAATATGTTTTCCACTATTCCTCTAGGTCGACTATTACCATCCTGAGGCATTACTGACAAACTTGTGTGTATAGCACAAGTCCACATCCCCGAATTCTGCCCCAGTGTAACTTACTTGGAATCACTGTCCTACGCTATTGTTTCATCATCCTTCCCTTTCTGAAGTCCCTCTAGCTGGTTGTTATAGCCATACCAGTCAAGTTCCTCATAAATAGTTCTCCAAAGTTGTTTGTTGTTAGAAAGATTTCAAAGTTAATGTTCACAGTTCTATTCCATAATGTTTCCTGAGGACGACTGTATTTCTTCCCATTTACAGCTCTGGTCCTTCTGAGGATGATTGTACTTCTTTTTGAATGAGCGCCTCTGTTTTCACTCAGCAAGTATCAGTTTTGTAACTGGCCGTGTTTCCATTGCTATTTCGCCTCCTCAGATGTTTACCGTGAAATCTCCATTTTACTTTTACTAAATATATATATAGAAATTTGTTATATTTGTTTTTTTAAAAAAGTTTGAATCAAGTTTTGAGGATTAGATGTTAGCAGGTCCAGTATTAGCTCTTGACCTTGAACTAATACTTTGTTTTTACTTTTTGCAAGTTCTTTGTTGTTTTAAAATGTTTTATTTATTTATTGGTACTGGGGGATTGAACTTGCAACCTCACACTTGCCAGGCAGGTGCTTATGCCACTGAGCTAAATCCCTGGCTGTTTTATTTATTTTAAAGAGAAAAAAAGAAAAAAAAATGAAAACAATACACAATTTTAAAACAAGATGATAGGAAATTAACAATGGTTGTTACATAGCATATTGTTGTCTTCAAAGTCGTTACTCAGGTTACCAGATATAGTCATGCAAAATTGATCTAACAATGTAAATACTGACTGTTCCTTTCAATGAAGTAATAGAATGAGTAGTACAATTACATTAGCTATGTATATAAATAAATATGTATATTTTTCCTTTTCTTCTTTTATCCTGTTTTCCCCTTTTTATTCATTTCTTTTTTCCCCCAATCCCAGTTATTCTTTCCTTTTGGGAAGTTTCCTTTCTTTTCACAATATCTATTATAACTTTTGGATCTTGTTTACTCTTTCAGATTCTTACACGAGGGAGAAAATAAAATGTGTACACATGCAAGTCTGATTTATTTCACTTATAAGTATGGTCTCTAATTGCTTCCATTGGTGTATAAAAGTCACTTTATCCTTTATAGCTGAGTAGTACTGCCTTGTATAAAAATACCACATCTTTTTTATCCATTAATCAGTTGATGAGCATTTGGATTGTTTCCAAGATTTAGCTATTACAAATTGTGCTGCTATACTTATATTTGTGTGGTATGATGTTTTCACTTCTTCTGGGAAAATACCCAAAAGGGGAATAGCTGGGTCAAATGAGACCTCTAATCTTAGTTTTTTGAGGCATCTCCACACTGATTTCCACAGTGTTTTTACCAGTCTACACTGACACCAACAGTGGCGAAGGGCCCCATTTTTCCCACAGCCCCACCAGCATTTCTTATTGGATGATTTTTTTCATGATAGCCATTTTTTCCAGGATGAGATGAAATCTCAGTATTGTTTTAATTTGCATTTCTCAAATGGCCAATGATATTGAATACTTTTTCATGCATTTATTTGTGATTTGTGTTTCTTCATCTGAGATGCCCAATTTCAGTTTGAGTCTTTGAATTTGGGGCACCTGATTGTTTTTTTTAATTCTTTATATGTTCTAGGTAGAAGTCTTTTGTCTGAGGGACAGTTAGCTAAATTTTTTCCCAAATAATGGGTTTCTTTTTCACTTTGTTTGTGATTTATTTTGAGGTGCAAAAAATTTTTTTAAAATAAGTTTAGATCCTGGTTGTTGATTCTTTGAAGTATTTCCTGTGCAGTTTGCTTTATGTTCATGAACTCTCTGGTTACTACTATGACTTCAAGATTTCTACATATTTTGTCTTCCAGTGGATTTAGTCTTTCTCTTTTAATGTTTTGATTTTGGATCCATTTGGACTTTATTTTAGTGCATGGCACTTATCTAGTTTTAGTCTTTGGCTTGTTGAAAGCTGGTTTTTCCAGCATAGTTTATTAAAAAGGCTATCTTTCTTCCAGTGAACACGTGGCCCCTTTGTCAAAAATAAGGAGTGTATTTTGTAATTGTGGCTGAATCTTCTATTCTGTTCCACTGATCCTCAGGTTTTTTTTTTTTTTTGCTACCATGCTGATTTTATTATAGTAGCTTAGCAGTATAATTTCAAGTAAGGGATTATGATTCCTCCTGCCTTGTCTTTGTTGTCAAGGATTGTCTTTGCTATTGTAGGTCTCTTCTGGTTCCAAATGAATTTTAGGAATGTTTTTTCTAGTCCTTTGAGGTGCGCTAATGGTATTTTGATCAGGATTGGATTAATTCTGAATAATAGTTTTGGGAGTATGGCCACTTTCACAATGTTGGTTCTTTCTATCCATTAGCAAGGAATATGTTCCCATTTTCTGAGATCCTCTTTGATTTGTTTTTCAAAGTACTGTAATTTTCAACATATAGATCTTTTATTTCCTTTATTAGATTGATTCTTAAGTATTTCATTTGGATTTTAATTATGAAGATTATGGTTTCCCTAATTTTTCTCTCTGTTAGTTTGTCATTTGTGTACATGAAGGCTATCGATTTTTGAGTGTTGAATTTGTATCCAGCTGTATGATATGGAATTTGGTTATTAAATGTAAAAATCTTTTAGTGGAGTTTTTGGGGTCTTCTGTGTAGAGTGTCATGTCATATGCAAATAAGAATAATTTCACTTCCTCCTTTCCAGCCCTTATTCTCATTTCTTTCTCTTGTCTGATTGCTTTGGCTAATGTTTACCAGAACTATACTGAATGGGATGATTGTGAACAACCTTGTCTTGTTCATGATTTTATAGTGAAAAGTTTCAGTTTTTGTCCATGTAGTATGATGCTGACTGTTGGTTTGTCATAAATGGCTTTTAGCAGATTAAGGTAAAGACCATCTATTCCAATTTTCTGTAGGATTTTTATCATGGACAAATGCTAGCTTAATCAAAAGCTTTTTGTGCATCTATTGAAATAATCATGTAATTTTTCTCTTTGGTTGTTATGGTGTATTACATTTATTGATTTACATATGTTGAACCATACCTGCATTCCTGGGATGAATCCCACTTGGTTATGGCATATAATCTTAATGATTTTCTAATTTACTGTTGATAATTTTTGAAGAGTCATATTTCAATTTAGATTTGCATGACGTTAATAATCTAGAGATTTAAAACACAAATTCCACTTTTAGCAGTGGGAGTACAGATTTTAAATGTGAGCATGGATACAATAAAACTCTCATGGATAGTAAATACTATCTCATAATCCGCATTCAAATTTTATCAGTTTCCTCTTAATTGACAAAACTGACTAAACTTTTTCATGTCAATGATTAGGAACTGAAAATGTACATTACTTGAACTATGGCAGATATGTCCTTAGGGCATGAAAATCTTAATTTACACAATTCTCTGGTCCTGTTTGTTGTTTCTTATAAACTACCTAAGTCTGATGACAGTCTGACACCTGCAATGAAGCATGTTGAAGAAGACAGAAATGGGAAGTACATTATTTTGAGGAAGCTTGAAAATCCAGAGACTACAAAATATTTTGTAAAGCAATTATGTAGAAAAGATTTTTTCCGACAGATTTAGCGTCATTTCTTCAGCCTATCACATGAGCCATCAGAACGGTGGGTCTGGGTTGAGCTACTTGCATTGGACTCAGGAACACACCGTGGAGATGAGGCCACAACAGGGGAATACAGCAGCAATGTCAAATTCTACGGGTCCAATAGGAAAGGGCTGAGAAGGAAATGATAGATTATATAGACAAAGGTATTACTGATGAAAGAGTGAAAGGGGAAAATGTTCAGACATGTTCCAATGGTGGTGATCTTGACATAGGGTAGAAAACATAAAGATGGGTAGAGAAAAAGATAAGGAAATGCATATCTAAAAATCATACTTTTAAAAAGACCATAACTTCCAGGATCCACTGTAAGTTACCAATGCAAATCATATGGGCATTCTGTTGGTTAATTTAGGATCCTTTGCTTGTAGACTACTCACACCCTAAATTCCTCAAGAATAGTGTAAGTCCATAAGCTGGCTCAGTTAAAACAATTAAAGAGTAGGAACCTGGTCCTAAGATAAAATAACCTTTTTAAAAACATTCAAAGATTGCTTAAATTATTCATCTTATTTTTTAAAAAGTCTAGACTCAAACCTTTAAAATGGGCCAGCATCCTTCTGAGGGTCATCACTTTTTCCTGGGGCTTTCCCCTCCTCACAAGATGCCTAAGTGTTCCCAGTTCCAGGAAATAAAGCCCTTCTTTTTCTTGAGGACCTGCATCCTATTTCTTTGAATGTGTACTTTTAAATGTCCACCAAATAAATCTTTTCTGCACTTTTACTGGCCAGTCCTTAAAATTCTTTTTCTAGAACATGAGTGAGTAAACCTGCAAATTTAATCTTCGAGTAAGATGGGTTTGGAATTCTTACCTCCATTTCAGAAACCTTCTCAGAACTTGTCTAGCGGCAATATGAGACATTTAATTGAGGTGCATAAACTCAGACTGCTGCATTACATAAAAAAAAACTAGCAGGCAACTGGAATAAGAAGCTGTAACTCAGAGTTGGAAGTAAGGGACTTCCCAAACTGGCATCTGTTTTGAGGCAAAACTAGGAATGTAAAACAAGTTCTGAAATTAGGAGAGCTGAGGAGTTCAGATTCAGGACAAAGTAAGTGCAAATAGCTAGACACAAAACATCAGGATAAATTATATATAACAAACACATTAAAGAGGTGGAACTGAGCTCTTTAAAACATGTCCTCCCTGCCAATTATTAAGAGAAAAGTTCCATTATTGATGGGAGAATGTAAAAGGAGAAAATAAATAGTGTTCCACAAGAGCAGGGGTTGAGTTCAGGAGCAATTTTAAGAGGTCACCTCTGGATCAAAAATCAACTTCACATTCTTGGAAGGAGGGATAGGAGATGTAGCAAATGTTTGAAATTACTGAGAAATACATTTTGTGGGAGCATGAAGGGGTCTGCAAGATTCAGTGAAAGCTGGTCTAGAACCAGTTGTTGATACAGCAAAACTTTCTGTTCCATGTACTCAGAAAGCTGTTACACCCAGTGTATCTTTCAGTGTTTTCACCTGTCTTCTTTTGATCCCTGAATTTTCAGGAACCACCAAATGCATGATTTCTCTGATTCCTCCAATAAGCTTGGTTTTTTTTTCCTGTATTTCCTCTCATATCACATAGTGCCTTCAGTTCTTACCCGTATAAAGTCGTTAGTTTCTACATTTTCCTCCATAACTATACCTTTCATCTTTATACTGTTGGCAGCAAGAATAATAGTAGACATGTTGTGAGTGCTCAGGAAACATTAGCTAAAAAAACAGCTGACATAGACTCTTTGCTTGTTTTTTGTTGTCTCAGCATACTCAGAGCTTCATGGGCCAATTTCATATTTTATTATCACTGGAATTTTACAGATTTGGAAGTTTGAAGCTTTAAAATGTTGCATGTATGGTCAAGTGAAAAAATCATGTTACAGTCAAAGCAATCTAACCTGTTCTTTTCTGAGTCTAAAAGAAACCATTGACACTCAGAAAATGCTATGGGCTATTAATCTTTTGGTCCAATTTATTTATTTATTTATTTATTTATTTATTTATTTATTTATTTTGTGCTGGGGATCCAACTCAGGACCTTGCACTTGCCAGGCAGGCGCTTAAGCCACTTAGCTAAATCCCCAGCCACTTGATCTAAATTTTGGATATACTAATCATTTTTAGAATTTCCCTTTGAAAGTATATCATAGTCTTAATATTCCTAGAGGTATGAATTTTTAAAGCAATGTGACCTTAAGGTAGTTGATATTGGTCATTCAATCTTATTTTGTGAAGAACAATAAATGCTTTTGTGCTAGGATAAATAATTGCTTTTGTGATGCTTTCTGCAGATTTTGGCTATATCCAATGGAAATATGACATGTTAATCTGTGTGGAGCCAATTTAGATTCTTTGTTACTGGAATTATGGACAGTATTCCTTAGTATTTTAAGTTGGAGTTGAAGAGAGGGATGAAGGAGAGGAAAAGAGAAAGTAAAAAGAATTAGGAGGTCTTATATATGTATTAAATACCTACGACAAATGAAATTATTATATAGTAAAACAAGTAATATGTATGTAGTAAACACACACTAAAAATAATAAATATTAATGAAAGAAGTAAAAAACTCAAATAAGAAAAGTAATATTTCAAGTATAACAATCAAGGTGAACATGCTCTTGAGGGCCATGTAGAATCCTGAGCCTTAACTGGATAATCCTCCCTGAATTTCTAAGGAAGATAGCTCTTTCCTAGCAGATTCTCAAACTTGCAATACTGCAGATTCTTTCAGAAGGCATGCTAAAAATAGCCAGCAGATATTTTTCAAAGAGCAGAGGATTTGGTCTTAGGTAGCACTTGCAATGCTCCATTGTAACGTATTCTCAGGTGAATCTGATGCTGCTGAACCCAAGTCGGGCTACACTTGGAAACCACTGCCCTAGCCTTAGAAGCCATAGTTTCCACTTCCAAAATCTGGAACGAGTTTGATGCATTTTTAGCTTAACATGTAATCATTGCCTTTAAAAATGAGTTCAGATCAGCTCTTCCACTGTAAACATTATTATTCCCAGTACCTGTAGTGTTATCGTACTGGCTTATATTCAGCAACTTGCAAAGTAATGTAAATAATTGATTTAACATTTACGAAATGTCTTTTCCTTGAGGTGCCAACAGCTTTCACTTTTAATGTTGCATTTTCATTGGATTTAGTTAGCCTTTAGAAGTCCCTCTTTTGTCCTTATACCTGTATTGCTCTGTTTTCCTCTTTGGAGAGTTTGAGTCCTAGTTTGGTCTCTGCCTTTCTAGGTAAGAGTATGAGTCTTATATTTTGCTAGTCAACTCTAGAAGTATGTATTTGCATAACCTCCACACATATATCTTTGATAGCCCACTCACCCAAAACCAGATGCCAACCACCACTAATATCAACAGCAACTTTTGTGAGTTATTTTCATATAATGTACATTCATATTCACTGTTGCTTTATTTATAACACTGTCTTTGAATTTATCCCTCAATGGAGCCTAAAGAACTGTTTCCTTCAGACAGTTGTTATAATTAGTTCATGTTGGGGCATAGATTGACTACTATTCCTATGAGTTTAAGTGTTAAGATCACCATAAATATGTAGTTTAAAATAATTCTTGTTTTAAGTCTCTTTTATGCAGGTGCAAAAGATAGATTCCACTCAGATCTCTCAGCCAAGAGTGAGGCTTTTGATTGGTGTTTATTTCAAGGGTTGAATTATTTTGAACTTGCAAATACTGAGGAATTGTGAAATCAACATTCTTCTTTTCAACCTTTATTACTGTAGAGTTAATTTCTGGCTTAATTAGCAATTGTACAAATTGTAAAATCATTTCTATAATACCATCATCATTTTGAATTTGTTGTCATAATATTCTCATTAAATGATAAAAAACTATAAGTATTTTTATCTACTTTATAAACTCCTAAAACAAGTGTAAATATACTGTATTAAAAGGAAAAAAAAATTTTGAGACGGGGTCTAACTGTGCAGTTCAGGTTGGCCTTAAACTTACTTATTAGCGCAGGCTGGTCTTGAACTATCCTGCTGCCTCAGCCTCCCAAGAGCTGGTATAGACATGCAAAGGTTTACCATAATATCCGAGCCTTCAGGGGCAGGGCGCTTGAATTAGCCCAGGGTACCTTAAGGTATAGATAATCACTCTGACTCAGTGCTCATCAGAGGTTTGCAGCTGAGCTTCAGACACTGTCAACGTCAATTGAATTCAGCACAAACAGAACAGAAACTTGGTCAGAGACTTCTGATTGATCACGAAATATCTATAAATTTGCTATCTTATGTGTTCCTACATTATAATTGTGCCCCCCAAAGTATTGACTCTTCATGTTTTCACTGAATAAGAAAATTAATTTATATCAATTCCTAATTCATATGGGTGTTTTCCATTTAGTCATTTAGTACATCTAAGTTATTTGCTCTTTAGTGTTAAATGAAAGAATATACTTAAATGATTTAAGCACAATTTTCCTTTAAATTAAAATGTATGTAGACATGTTTGCAACATTTAATGTCTTGAGAAAAAAAAAAGCAACAATTTCATGTTCCTCAAACTTGGGCAGCAACATAGAAGGTAGAACATTATGGAAGAGCTCTGTGACCCACAGTTATGGCAAAATAACTTAGAAAAATCTTTCCTTTTGTTAAAAGACTAATTTTGGAGTTAACTTCTTGTTGGAGAACTGGAAAGTATCGAGGAGAATGCAAGGACAGTTATGATGCAAATAAGCAAACCATTTATTTATTTTGTTAAATGTTATCTCATAATTACAGGCCAAAAAACTAGTAAAACCACAAAAAAAATTTTCAAGAAGAAAGAATTAATAATTTATGGTGATATGGTGTGTGAATGGCATAAAAATACAGAAGACCTAGAAAATATCTTTGTGTTAGTTGGCTAAGAGGTCTATGCTACTTTTGAGCCTTCCATGCCATCAGAGTTGCCCAGTTGCCCATGTGGAAGATGTTCAAGTGAGTGAAAAATTGTCTGGACTATGGAGACCCTGAGGTTTCACTGTTCTGTCAAGAACTGTTCCACAAATAGGCTGAAGGATTATGAAAGTAAAGAGAAGTGTTTGGAGTGTGAGTATGACTTAACCAAATTTCCACCCTGTGTACGTGGCATAAGAAGACAATATACTGAAATTTCAAAACGAGTGGATAATTGAAAGAAAATAGAAGCTCAATGTGTGGTAACACCGGCTGGCAGATAGAATCACTTTGGAAAGGACTTCAGAGAGGAAGAAGGCAAGAGTGGTAATGAAAGATTTTGATTTAAGTTAGTCTCATTATGTTTCAGTTTCCAGTACTACACACTCTAGTTCATAAATATTAAAGATGTACTCTTTAAAAAAAGTTTCAAGGGCCACAGTTACTCAGGGTCTTTGCAAACTGCAGTTCATTTTATAGCTATTTCTAATCCCATGTCTTTAGTAACTAATAACATATTATGTACTTTACCCTGATCACATTCTAATAGTGTCATGATATTTTTAAATTTGATAGAAGTGTGACCTTGAAATGCTCATTAAATTTGAACATCACTGGGGGAGAAAACTGTGATCAGTACTCTTTTATTGAAAGAACTTGGGCTAAGTTACCTGGCCAAGTCAGACACCATTTACATGATAATCACACTGGGAAAATACTTGTTTCTATTTATGGCACTGATGTGACCAGTTTGGTAATATATGGATGATGTCTGCTTTCTCAAAATCAGACTGAAATAGTAGGAGTGTCAAAATAATTATGACGATATAATATTACTATTATTTTAATCCACTTCTTTCCCCTTCTCAAGGAAGTGCTCACTCCAAAAACCCATAATTTGTATCCACCTAAAAAATTCTCTTTCGTTTTTTAAATTCCTATACAGACCTATAGCAGTTTTATTGAGTAGGGGCATTGGAAAAAACCATTAAAATTCAATCGCACTTCTGTTAAACAGTTTTAATGATTAACTGCAGTAATTAGCTTTGAGTAAATTCACAACACAAATAGAGCATGGATACTTTGTAATTAAATAGAGCCTCAACTTTCTTTCAGCATCTGATTCTGCATTCAAATTATCAAGGATGCTAGATTAAACCACTTGTAGGAAAAGAATGTGGTGGTTTTCTATTGTTGTTCTTGCATTGTTAATGACTTTCCATTCAGGCCACAGGTTTGCAATTGGAGTGTCAGATAAGGGAATGAATAGGAGAATATCTAACAGCATATAAGGAGAAAAAAAGGCCTCTCTAACCCCTACTCATTTTTTAGACGCTTTTAACATTTTCATGGTTTTTATACTAACACCTCCTCCCTCCCTTCCTCCTCCTCCTCCTTCTTCTTTATAAAACTGATCTTATGGTGAAATTTAATTTTATTTTATTCTTATCCAACTCTGTTTGGGACCAGAAACCTGGAAGGAATTAAGTTCAGGAACTAAGGTACCAGTTAGATTATTAACTCTTCAAGAAACTGAGGTGGAGGGTCTTGTTTATAACAATGCCGGAAATGTACAGAAGCTAGTACATTTCATTCCTTCTTAATACTAATTCTGTATTTCAAAATGTTCATTACCAAGAAAAGAACAAACTGATAAATTAACTTGTTTAAAGGTAAAAATATATTTTCTTGTAGATCAAGAAGGAAGATCATAGTGACTTTAGGGAAGGTGGGATATTAAATAGTTCTGAAATGCTGTATGTTTTATAATTTCAGTTTACTCTTAGATATCTCTTAATGCAAGAAAAAAAAAGCAAGATTTTCCCCTGCCCTTTGGCTTCCTTAATCATAATTTTATTACTACTGGAAAATTATACATGCTGGATGATTCTGTGATATTTCTGTTGGGAACATTTAAAACATTTTCAATTTTACTATTTTTTATAAATATAATAATTTAATTTTATTATATTTTCAATATAACTTTCAATTCTTTTCAGTGGTTCTCCTCAGTTGATAGACTCCTTTAGGTCACTGATTTCCAGACTTTATTGTCTGGTCCACTATTGCTGAGGGATGGTCTACAACTAAAGGATTCTTTGGTGAATACAATAACCGCCTCTGAGGGTGTGGAAATATGAAATCAGCATATTCAGTGACTGTAAATTCTTCACCAAAGCAAACTTTTATTCTTGTAATCAACCCTCAAACTTCACTTGTGTTATTTTATTTTAATATAACCTTTATTAACTTTTTTTTCTGAAACAGGTTTTAGATATTGTATGTGTCGTGGGATGTCATTTATTTTCCTTCTTCCAACTTTTGTTAGAAATTATCTACAGAGCTCTGAAGTATGCAAGAACGCACTGTGGCCTGAAATTCAGTCTCCTTTACACAACCAGATGTTAGGTAGCTGATATCCCTGATGCATTATGTGACAAATAGTTGGCAGACACACTGAAATGAGATCATCTCCTCTGTTCTGTACAAAATCTTCTTCCTCATACATATCCCTATATTAATACTATTTTATCGTGGAGTATCATTTTGTACCTACACCAACACCCTGAAACCTAAAGGATTTTAAATATGTTCTCTCTTTGTTATGGTTGATACATCGTGTGGATGTGAACAGTTCAGAAATTTAACTAAGAGACTCGGCAGGGAGCCAAGGTTCTTACTTTGTAAACTTTCTCATCCTGTGCAAGTGGAGGCCAAGGAGATTTTGTGAGGGCTACACCCACCCTGGAATGGGGGTGGCCTGTGTATAATATAAGGGAGGAGAAGGGAAGAGAAGACCCTTTTGCTCTCTCCACTTTTGCTCTGGCTTCCTTTTTTTTGAAGTGTTGCCCCTGTGCCATGCCACAGAGCTGATTATGGGCTGAAACCTCCACAAACAGTGAGCTAAATAAACCTTTCCTTCTTTAATTTTGGGTGTCAGGTATTTTGTCCCAGCAACAAAAGAAAAGTAACCATGACACTCTTTCTGTCCCATTTCCCTCAAAGTGTATTGGAACACTGGATTATAAAACGAATTCAAAGTTAACACCTTACCTATCAGACTGCATGGAAACAGTTGACGTCTGTAAAGGTAGACTTTCTGAAATGTGGATGTTAATTAAATCTAATGAAAATTATTGAGAGCAAATAATGGAAACATGTATAGGATTTGGTGACAGTAATGTGCTCCTTCAAGCTGTTCACAACCTCCTTCAGGAGATAGGTACTTAATTATATTTGGGCCAATTATATATAGAATCACTTACTACCTTTCAAGTTGCTTTCCTGGTATAATTTATTTCTAGCTGCTTATTCGATTGGCATCTGGTGAGACTGGAGAGTACTTCCTTTCTCATACAAATATTTTTGTTCTTTTTAGCAAAAGATAAATGAATAGAGCATCATTTGTTAATTTATCTGATTATTTATTAATGATTTCTAGACCTATTCCTCTCAGCAGCAGTTTGTAAGGTTTTCATTTCCAGAACTCTATTGATTATAAGACGTGCTGTGTCTGGGGAGTCTTTTCATTTACTTATCACCTTGGAGTAGTAATCAGGGGTTATTGGTTATTCTGTGTCTTATCATTCTTCTGAAACAGATTTTTAGCAGAGGTCCAAAATTTGCCACCAGATAGTTCTTATTTTCAAAGAGTTACTTGCTCATTGAAGTGGAAAACACTGTTGTTAATTTTTTTTGTTCTGTGTAAAAATTTAATTTTTGAAATTTATGTGTTGCATACTTTATATTTTACAAATGAAGTCAGGTATTTTATGATTTAAATTCTACAGCTTCAGTCAAGATACAATCTTACTGTCTTCCTTATGGAAGCCAAAAACAACTTCTCCAAGTTCAAACTCTGTCTTTCAAGCCTAAGCTTCAGAAGCCACTTAGTTTTAAATAGTGGAAGTCTGCTGTGGAGCAGTCAACATTCATAGGCATAGATCTTTTTTTTCAACATTGAAACGTCAGCAGCAAACCCTACCCAGAAGTTTGCAGTGAGTGGCCTCTGCTTTATACATAAGTCTCCTTTCGTTCACAGAGCAGCACTGTAAATCTCAAAGTAAAGAGACCTCAGTAAAAGCAGATTTAGAATGTTCTCACTAGTAAAAGGTATGTAGCCCAACTTTGTATTCTGTTCTCACAATATTAATAAAAGGGAGACTTTTCTTGTATTGGAGTGTTTCCAAATTGGTTATGCAGGACAGAGGCTTAGCTTCGTGTCAATCTTTTACATGCACTGCCATACTAAACAAGTACCTTTTGAGATTCATCCATCACAATTTATGATACGTTAAGCCAAATCTAATGTTCTCTCAGGCTGATGTTTGGGGAATTTCAATATTCCAGCTAAGCAATTGCATTTGGGGAAAGGGATTTCTCTTTTCTTTTTCCGAAGAATGTTTTTAGTTCTATAGAGTCTCTTTAAGTCTATTGGACCCCTTGTATGCCGTAGTTCTAATCGCAGATTGATTTTGAGTTTGAAATCTTAACTGGTAGCAGGAAATGACTTTAAATTAACATTACATGAACTACTATAAATTGTTCACTGAAAAAAAGTGTTTAATTATAAATGAAGGAACCTACTTCCAGGCTGATTAACTGTATTAAACACTACATTTTCAGACCTCAAACACAATTGTTAATAAGCTATTTCTCACAACGGGTCTCCGAGGGAGCCTAATACTATCACCTCATATTTTTATAATTGACGCATTTGACCCATAAAAAATAGATTGCCCATGTTGGACCACATAAAAAGGAAAAAAATAGAATTAGATTACAAATTCTCATGTACCAATGCCTAATTTGCAGAGCTATATTTCTACTTTTATGGGCAATTGAACTGAGAAAACCACATGCACCCTGTTATTTTCTTCAGACTGCTTCTGTTTGGAACACATAATTATTTTGTTTCGGAGACAATATAAACAGACATAGAGAGATAGCACTCCGGGAAAATGATACAGCCTATATGTTCTGACATTTTATAACTTCAGTACAATTAGCAGACAGGGCCGTCTTTTTCTGTTTAGAATCGTGACACTGAGTAAACCAGAATGATTGACTCAGAAGAAATTATAGAATTTTAGGAACAAATTTTTTAGCAGTAAAATTATTTTTAGTTCATTCTGTGAAACACATTTATTTATATTGCTTTTAATCAAACACTGTACATAACTATCATATTTAATCTTCACTATAGTTTTACAACCTTTAAATTTTTTACTTTGGGTCTTGCAAGCTATTTTTCATGAGTAAAGGTCTGTAACACGTAAAGTAGACATTGATGTCATTTTTTTTAAATCAGAAGTTTTTGAATTGTTTAGCAGTTTAAATCTGACTTGGCTGATGAGGTTGTAATTTTTTCAACATCTGTATCACTTTAATAGTGAGTGTGATTTTAGAACTACAAAACAATAGCCACAGAGTAAGTATGAATCACATAAGGCTTTCAGTTGTTGATGTTCCTGTATTGCAAACAACATGCAACATAATGATGAAAATTATGCTAAATATCCCAATATGTAATCCCATCATAGTAATTATATTGGTATTCATAAATTAATATGTAGAATTTAAAACGCTTCCAAAATTTTGGCTTTGGTACAAAAATTCCATTTAGAGTTTTCATTTCTCTTTCAGGATAAGGAAGCTTCTCAGAAAAAAAATATTTAATAATTAGTGTAAAGATGTTTAACGTAACATTTACTTTGTTTATTTAGAAGAAAAAAGGATAATCTATCTTTCTATAATTCATTTTGTGCTATAGAACTGTAATTACATTTGAATTATATGTATACAATATTATTTATCAAATACGGACATTTTCATCTTGTTTCCCTTTCTGGATATATTGCAAAATCACATTTTCGGTGCCTGTGAAAATATAAATAAGTGACTTCTGGTATTAGAATTATCATCACAATTTATCCTGGTTTGGTCCTGTAGTAAACTTCTTATAACAATGTCATTAGGAATAAGTACAATTTAGAAAGTTTCATTTTATTATGGACAGTGTAACGACTAATAGTATTAAAATGTGATGTCTTTGTTTTCTGGTGTTTTCATTAAGGCTGAAGTTAGTACATTTTGTAAATGAAAAATTGGATGTTCCTTTTTGTGATTTGGACTTCTTCCAGCATATAAAACATTTTATAATTATGTTGTGTGTGGCTTCCCTGTATGTATCATAAAAATTTGGTGATAAATTGGGTTATAATCTATGTGTATACAAATTACAACATATAGGGACTTTGGCTATGTCTATTTTGTTCATCTTAATCAGTAACTAATCTAGTACCTAGACCTGAAAGGGACATCTAGAAGTGTGTTTTCAGTTATAAGAAAGACACAAACATTGCTTTTGATGTTTATTGTTTCTCCTCACTAAGGTACAATTAACAAATCAGTTGAAAGTATTTGAGGGTAAAGAGTAATTTTATTAGGATGTCAAAATGTATTCATCTTAGTTCATTCTATAGATGTCTTCAAAGTTAATGGTTTTCCTTAGCCTTTATAGAGTGAGCAAAATCTGGTTGAATTCAAGAGACATTTTTCAGCATACAGTTAAAAGACCTCTGGTGTTTGCAGGTCCACTAAATTCACTTTCTTTTTTGACAGAACCATTATGCATGTAGACTTAATGATAAAGGTGAATGATAGTATTTTACTCTGGTAATTATGTTTCACTGAATCTACTACTGTCCATCACTTAGGGCTGGTGATATTAAAGGAAATGCAGTGGGTGTTGGAAAAAAATTTTTAAAATGCATGTATAAGACACTTAGTAATAAAAGGAAGCAAACTGTTTCATACTGAGTCCACACTATCATTCAAAATTCAGGCCCTTAGGAAGCTTGTGGCTTTTCCAGGAACTTTCTGGTGGTCATTACTATGATCCAAGTTGTCAGTGCAGCACTGACCTTAGACCCAGAAATCACTGCTGTGAAGATATAAATATGGCAGATGTTCTAAGACATCTGCTATCTGCCTGCCAGATTCTTTTGGTCCTCTGCATACGAGAGCCTGGAAACAGTTTTGACTAAAATAAAGCAGTTCACAGAAAATGTTTTTAAAATGCTTTTTCTCTTCAGTTCAGGTTATTTCTAAATCTGAAAATGCCTCATGGATATGAACCAAATTAATTCTTACTGAACTACTTGTAGTCAGAAGGTAGATGCAGCCGTTAAGAAAATGTTTTATTTATTATAATATTTGTGCAAGAGTTGTTTGGGAAATTGTGAAATAATCAAAGAATGGTAGGGGAAGATACTACGCTAAATGACCCATGTTATTGTTTTTAACTTTAATCTCCTATAAGTATATATAAATAGATTCCAATCACTTGTTTAAAATCAATGTTGACAATGTTTAAGTATAGTACAGTATGTAGACCTAATGTGTTATTTATATCACTGGAAAATATTTCTCAATTTATGAATAATACTGTGGCTATAATCTTTAAGTGGTTTAGGATTTTAAATTATTTCTGCATTGCCTAAATAAGATTTATTGATATGCAAACTGCTTAGAAATATTAAAGAAACGTATGCACATTTTGCTTCGTTTCATATTACTTTCGCCCATTCAGAGATCATAATCTAGAATGAATGAATCGCTAAAGTTATCACAGTAACACTAACTCCTTGCGAAATTTTTATGTTTTAGCGTTAAAAAAAGGACGGTTTTGGATCACCCCAGATCCTTATCACAAAGATGACAACATCCAGATCGGGCGTGAGGTGAAGATTTCTTGCCAAGTAGAAGCTGTCCCTTCTGAGGAGTTAACATTTAGTTGGTTTAAAAACGGTCGTCCACTAAGAAGCTCTGAGCGGATGGTTATTACGCAGACTGATCCTGATATCTCCCCTGGAACCACCAATTTGGATATCATTGATTTAAAATTCACGGATTTTGGGACGTACACATGTGTAGCGTCTCTGAAGGGAGGAGGAGTTTCTGACATCAGTATCGATGTTAATATTTCTAGCAGCACAGGTAAGAATCCTAATTATGATATAGATGAAGTTCACATTGGAATCATTTCTTTACATTTGGCAAAAGGAATCTTTAGTCAGGCAAGAGTATTCTTATTTCATTGATTTCCTAAAACCAAATCCTATCACTCTGCCCAATAAATATCAGCTTGTGAGGTATTGCTTCTTCTATTTTGATTCAGATTTACATGATATTTTTAAAAAATTATGCAAATAAAATTAATAGCACTGACAGAGACAGGTATATATCTCTGGGCTTCTAGATTAAATAATATCACCTAAAAACTTTATATAGAACTTTAAGATATATTAATAAACAACAAATGCTTAAAGAATTGAAACGTTTTTAAACAAATAGAGATGATTGTATTCTAAAAAAATCCTGAGAGATAAATTAAGAATATTTAAATAAAAGATATAATAACAATATATTTTCTCATCAAAAACCAATGATAAAACTGTTAAAGCTGTAATCACCATGGAATTTTTGGAGACTCTCATGGTGAAATATATTCACAATGAAAATAATAAAACACAGAAATAGGATTGAGTGAAATCCCTTTTTAAAAAAATAAAATTGAAAAGATGCTATCAACATTGTCTTGATTATTTTTGAATGTGTAGATCAGTAAAATTATGATGGTTTACTCTGGGAGAATGCATGAGATTAACTCTCAGGATGTGTTAAGGCCTATAATTCCATGAAGCATAATGGCTGTGTATTCAGAGAATTCTTTTTTTTTTTTTTTTTTTTCTGGTACTGGGGATTGAACTCATGACCTCATGCTTGCCAGGCAGGCACTTATGCCACTGAGATAAATCCCCGGCCCTATTCAGATAATTTTAAGGTAGCTGTACTTGCTTTGCAATATATTAGCAGAGTGAGTTTTAACTGAAGATTCTTGTACAGTGCTAGGTGAATAATATGTACTGAGAACATATCCTGCAATTATAGGAGAGAGATTTTTTTTGAATCAATGTTTAGCAGCTCTTCTTTCTGATTTAGGAAGCATTTGACTCATATATTGTCATTCGCCTGTGACTTTGTGCCTTCTCAGTGTGCCAAATTGCAGTGCACACTGGATTGATTTTATTTTTTTAAGGAACATAGGTTTATACTTCAGACTGTCAAAATGTGCTTACTTTTCAATATCCTGCTTTCTAAATATTATCCAATTTGTATCTGCTCTAATTAATTTGAAAGGAAGTTAGGATGATGAAAATTGTTTGTTTTTTGGACATTAGTCTTTTTTTAAGTTACAAAAAACCCCACTTTTTCAAAAAAAATCTAATTGATCTTTATTTATTGTTCATAATATTAGCAAATGGGTTTATTAAGGATATGACTGTTGATATGTCCAATCCATTATTATTCATTTATGTATTCATTCAATTAAAAATATCCACTGGTTGCCTGCATCAATGTGCTAAATAACACTATAATGGCATTCACTTTAGATATTTCCTATAAGAATAAGGACAACTTAGTAAGATTCATGGTCAGCTGTTCTTATTTTCTGAAGAACACTGCCCTAGAATTGTAATCATAAGCATCACTTTGTATTGCTTGGTTGTCTTGTTTTTGTTCACCTGTTCTTTTTCAGAACCAGTGACATAAAATCCAGTTATAAAGAATCAATTCTTTTATCTAAAAGGACTCATGTGATGGGAACATGATTCTTTTTTGTTGCTTTATGTTGTTGTTGTTTAACAATCTTTAAATTCAAATATAAAAGTTCAATACAAGCCATTTGTAGGGCTCAGGATTTTTGTTCTTTTAAAAACCAGAATGCGCAAATGCAAAATTTTCTTTCCACCATTCAAAAACTTTCAAGGATGCACCAGTCTACACTCCCACCAACAGTGGAGCAGTGTTCCTTTTTCTCCACAGCCTCGCCAACATTTGTTGTTGGTTGATTTCTTGATGGCAGCCATTCTTGTTTTTTTAATTTTTTTTATTTTGAAGAGAATAAAACAAAAGAGGACAAAATAACAGATTAGAACAGAACAATGCCAACAACCCAGCACTTCACAACAAAACAATTGGATATCAACAGTAGCTACCATAATGTCTCTTTCTTTGAAATAGTTGAGCATAGCTTCACATACAATAATGTCAAACATAACAAAATAGAATAAACCCATTCAAGAGAATGAAAGTACTACAAGGCATTCTGACCCAAATGACAGAAAATGAACAATGGCTACTATAATATCTCATTTTCCATAAAAAATTTGTTTATATTATTACACATAATAAAATCCAGTAAGACACAATATGATAGAACCAATGGTAATAGAAGAACAAAAGCATGTTAGGACTTCAAAACAAGATGATATTAAATCAGCAATGGCTGCCATAATGTTTTGTTTTAGACTGGTGCGGCCACTGTGCAAATCAGTATGGCGATTTCTCAAAGAACTAAGATTGAAAGTTCCATTCAATCCAACTATTCCCCTCCTGGGTATTTTCCCAGAAAAACTGAAGAAGTCATGTCTCAGCGATATATGTGCACCCATGTTTATAGCAGTGCAAATTCGTAATAGCTAAGTCTTGGAAACAAAATGCCTATCAACTGCAGAGTAGAAGAAAAAGACGTGGTATTTTTATACAACAGAATATTACTCAGCTATAAAAAAAGATAATCTTGAGGCCTTTATAGGTAAATGTAGGCAACTTGAGACTATCCTCCTAAGTGAAATAAATTAGATTCATATTTGTAAATATCATATTGTCTCTCCAGTATAAAATATAATAACAAAAACTGAAAGAGCAATAAGACCAAAATGTATAATAGTTATTGAGATAATGAAAGAGAAAGAAAGTTCCCTAAAGCATATAACTATGCATGTTTAAGTGTGCAAGTTAGATAAGCATACTAAGTTTTGTTAGCTCTTCAAACAGAATGGTTTGTGCTGTCATTGTTTGTCCACTATTTATGCTTTGATTTTGTGACTTGAGCAACTACTTCTAAGATAACAATATGTAATTTATCAACTAGTGATTTCTTACTGTTTTTTTAATTCTGTATTATTTCTATCCTTTTTGTCTTACTTTATTTCTCTAAATAAAAAAAAAATAGTTCCAAGAAAAAAAAAACTTTCAAGGAAAGGATAGATCATCATAAAGGATGCATTTAACCAAACCCTTGCCAATCTTACACCCAGTTCTACAATCTCATTACGTATTCCTGAGTGAAGTTTACAGTTCAGTTTTACTTACATAACATTTAAAAAATATTTACTGCTGGCTTGCTTCCTATAATGCCAAACAAATCATGAACTACTTCAATATTAATTTCTTTTTTAAAACAATAGAAAGCAATACTTAGCCTCCAGATACATTTTCCAGAAATGACATATGCCATTCAAAGGCCTATACACACTCATGCCATCAAAGTGGAATATCTAGCCTAATGTGCACTGAAGCATGAATGGCAAAGTTGAAGATCAATAGTATGAATATTTCTTCTATTTATTTGAAGATAAAAAAATAAAATTGGTGCACTGGGAATTCAGTGGCATGATTCACTGCCATTAACTGGAAGACATTATACAGTTGGGTTTTTTTTAAAGGTAACAAAAAGGAATACTTTTTTCTCCTGCTTTGAACACTGCATGATATAATTTTACCTGCCCAAACAGGTAAAATTTACAAGTAATTAGCTCAGTAAACTAACATCCATAAAAATATAGCTTTCTTACTAAAATGCAAGAATTTAAAAGTGGTATCTAAACAAAAGACAAAAACAAACTGGAGTGAAAGCCTAGCCAGCACATCTAAAATTGGGTTTTTTTGTTAGGGCCTTTATACTTTTCTCTCCCCCTACCATATGCTGCTGGAGTTACAGGGCCCATTCCTCTAGGCCACCCACAGGCCCCGTACCTCCCTGGCCCAAAGCGTTTCGGTAGGCATGTTGCTTCCCATCATGGAACCACTCATGGTTGCTGGTGGAACTCCGGGATTAGCTTCATAATCTCTGCTGCCACCACTACCTAGAGGTGGAAGTTTCTGTCCTCCTGAACCACGTGGACTCCATGTTCACTGCTCCTCTTCTACCCATTCTCATGTCTCTTTTTCTTGGATCCATGTAGCACATTCGGCTGTAACTTTCCTCTTTGTGGCGTCTCATCGGTTCTTCCATCTCACCTTGGAGAATCGCTATCTTTTCCTCCGTTCTGCATCGGTCCTCCTCTTGCCTGAATTGCATTTCTTTACCTTTGTGCATTTCTTCATTGTGAAGTTCTTCTGGACATCTGTCTTCCTGGCATCTCATCAAATCTTGGCATAAATGGTTTGCCCGGTGCTCGTGATAGGCATCTTCCATTTCACTTTCCAATTTGTGTTTTGCAACCTTCATGTTTTTTTCAACATGATTCTTATGCTTGAAACAAAAACTGAATTTCAGAATAGAGAGAAGAAAAGAGCATTATAAGGTTACTCCTGGGATGAGTATCCCTTCTGAAATATGCCGGCAATATTTTCAACTTGAAACTGCATCGGGAATGACAAAGTAAAGAGAATGACCAATGTTGATTCATGAAATTCAAAATTTCCAAAGTGGAAAACCAGAGATTATCAGAGAGCACATTTTAGTCAAGAAATGTCTCACTCATAGAAGATTAGTTGTAATAATTAAATTATCATAACTGTCATCATTTTGCCTGGTTACTAAAGGTAACAGCACCATATTCTGTATGTATTATATATAGTAAGTCTTTTTCTAAACCCTGTCCCTATAAAGTCCCCACTTACAGAAGACAGACCTTGTTCTTCCCTAGAGTGAAAGCTGAGTCTTTGTATTTCTTAGCATCATCTCAGTACCCAGCACAGTACATGACATGTACACAGTAAATAATTATTTCATAAGAAATGATCTAATTTGTGCACTCAGCTCTTTTGAAGTCACCATTTGCCATTCCCCTACTTCTTTAATCCTGCCATTTCGTGTCCGTCTTGCTCATTGTATGATTCCCTACTGACATTAAGAAAACTTATCATTAGATAAATCCATATTGTGGCTTCATGGATTGTCACTCCCAATACAGGACTTGCTTCATAATTTTTGGTGTCCAGTATAAAATAAAATTCTGGGTTCAGTGTTCAAAAGTTGTTAAGAAATTCACAATGGCCATATCACAGCAGTAAACCAGCCTAAACCCCTAAATTTGGGTGCACAGGGGACCCTGCCTATGAGGCTGACCCACTCAGGAAATTTTATTTTGAGAAGATGGGAGAAGATAAAGCTTATCCTAAAGGGTGAGTCACTGAAGGCAAACACACATCCAGGCTTCATAATGAACCTGGATTTGATGGTCCTTTTTACTCTCATGTAGTAGAATACATGAGTGCAGTACAAAGTTCTGCTACGCTGAGGCTTCTGTGATTCAGCCGATTTAACAATGACTTTTATCTCCCTATTGTAGAAGTCCTCACTTAAAGCACTGCTTTCATATAAAAATAGATACATTACAAGATACAGTGTGAACAATGAGAATTAATAAGCTAAAGCATGAAGGAAACTGTTGGACTATATTAACATTATAAGTCACGGATGTAGAGGAAATTCTCACAAAGAGGATGAATGAATCAAAGACAGCGATGCAACTATTAAGAAATAAATACCCAGGTGGAGACCTGCTACCTTCTCAATTTTCTAGTAATATTATTTTAGAGAATTCAACATAGAACAAGTAGTCAGTGGTCTTTTTTGCATGTAAAGCATTTTCTTTATGTTTAATATAAGCAATTTTAGGGTGATAATTTAAAACATTTAAAAATTTCTTAGCCTTTTATTTTTCACACAAAACCTTACATTGGATCTTGGTCACCAATGTGTTTTAAGAGACATTTAACCCAGTAATATGAGAATGAGTTAATAGACATTTCTGCCTAATATAGAAAAACACATTTTAAATCACAAAATCACATGTTAGATGACTATTAAATCCTAGTTTATAGCATTATTAGTATTTTTCAGGTAGTGATTTGATTTTAGGAAACCTTGGTGAAGTCACATATATAGTTCAGGGATTGCTTCTGCATTTGATGGAATTATAAAAGCTGTAGTGTATACGATCATTGATTATCTTATTTTCATATTAGTTCAATATTAGAAACAGTTTTCCTCCTGATTACTGCAAACTGCCTTTCATATAAGCAAAGGTTCTTTTGGCAATTTAAACTTAGGCTTCCTTAAGATTCCTTTTTTCTGTTATTTGTAAGTATCAGGCTTTTATTATATAATGATCATAAAAACTGGTCTTGTCCTTAGGTAGCTTATAATCTAAACAGATTAAGTAGAAGCTAGACAACATATTGTTACATCTCCTGAGGGTAGATTTTTATCTAGGATATATTTTTTAAAAGGCCTACATCAATAAAAGAATTAGAGATGTGAGTTCAGAAGGAGAAAGAAAATCATGTTATTGGAAAAGGGAGAGGAAAAGGGAGGTAGATAGCTTCCTTGTGCAAGTAAGGTAGGGAGTCCCAAGCTGGAACATAGTGGGGGTGGTGTATGTGTTCTCAGCCCCCTTTCCTACATGGCCAGGAAGAGACTGGCCCCCTTAAGAGACCTTGTAACTCCCTAGCAGTTCTGGGCTCTGACACCTCTGATTTGGCCATTGCTCTGTCCCTTGCTGCTGTGTACATTCTTGGATAAGTGCTTCTGTGCTCCCTCTGTCCTGCCCAGGGACTTACCTTGTGAGATTTACAGTACAGCCCACATTCAATGAAGGGTCAGCAAAAAGAGAAATGCATGTTCATTTTAGTGTATTAATATGGTGAGAAAATAACAAAACATATGTACATATATATGGGTGTGTGAATGTGTAGGTGTTAGTGAATATTTTATATACTGAGTTTTGTATAATATACCCTCCCACATTTTATTTCTTTTAGTGTTTCATAGGAGGTGGAGGAGGAGGGAATTAAACCTTCGCATGAAGTGAGCCGGGCCAGGCCACCTGTCAGCTCTCTCACTCTTTGTTTTCCTTAACTACTCTTTATTTACCAGAACTCTGTATTTCCCAGAAACTTCATTGAGGTAATTTAACTTTCCCTGACTGTCCCCCACCTTTCCTTAAAATATAGTGAGAGATATTAATGTTGTTCAGATTTCTGTAGATCGCATGAAGGCTTTTGTGAGTACAGATACAAGAAAATTTCAGAGAGAGAGATGACTTTGATATCAGTCTTGCTGGTGGCAGCACTGTGATAGGGACAGCAGAAAGAAGACCCATTTGGCACAACAGAATGAAGCAAGTTTCAGGAATATTAGAGAGATTTCTTATTTTCACTATAGTTAATATTAATTAAAATAAATTGCATCGGCTTATTTAATGCTATTTTTATTAGAGCAGTTATATTTTTATCTGGTAGATTCTAAGCAAACTTAAAAACTCAATGCAATAATTGTCTTAAATGTGTCAAATGAATTAAACATGTTAAAAATTTGTTACAATTCAATTTAGGAGTCCTTCATAAGCTTGGTGGATAATCCATATGAATTTTAGCTTGTATAAAGCAATATATAATTTCAAGCTGCCAAAATAAAATCTTTAAAATATTGCCACTAGGGTCTTAACCTATTATATGACCACAGTTGTTCCAGTTGATTATTAAATCACAGAGGTTTGCTGTAAAATTCGGCATTGCTTCCTGAAGTACTGCTGCATGGAAGGTCTTCGGGTCCTCATTAGCCTGCATGTATTTCTTTGCATATGACTAGATAGACTTGCGAATTCAGAGTAACTCGGAAGCACATGTACCATGTCTTGAAACTTTAAGCAGTGAGACTGGTTATGAGTAAAATTCTCATGGTGAGACATCTGCTGGGCAAATACAGTGGAAGACTGAAAACAGATGTTTAGAACTATTTTTTCCCCTTCTTAGAGTACATGGGCTTTTTGTATAACAAGAAAGTGTAACAAAAAAATCAATAGTTAAACAACAGCCCAGAAAGGAGCACAATGAAAATCCACTGAAAAAAATCGGTTCAAAAGTTTAGCTTTGCTGCTGAGTACAAGTCCAGTTACTGGAATCTTGAAGGTTTGCATGTGTCTGCACAAGCATTCACGCCTGTGAAAAGAAAGCTCTTGATAATCTAGAACTCTTGTATACTAGGAATAAGAATAGCTAATGAACAGTGGGCAAAGGGAGAAAGTAATTATTCAATCTACTGAACTGGATTTTCTTCTTTGTCCTTTCTGTTTAAAGAGGAAAAGAAACTTTGGAAATGCTCCTAATTAGAATTGCAGTTCTGTGGAATAGCTGTAGTGGTAACTATAACTATTTTATCTGTGAGAAAGCCTCAAGTATAAGACTGAGGTGTGAATCCTTGAAAATTTCATCAGGGAATGTTTCCATGCTGTGCAATGTTATATAATTAGTATCTGGGTTACTGAACAGAGAAAAATTAATTTTCCTATTTGAATCCAAATAAGAAGCACAACCCATCCTGTGCGTAAATGATAGAGACCAGAGCCTGGCAAACTGTGGGAAGGGAGACCGGATAGTAAGTGTTTTCAGCTTCTTAGGCCATATTTTATCTGTCCTAGTTTTTCTATTTTGATTGTAATGAGCAAGATGCCAAAGACAATAACTGAATGGGTGCTGGTATTTCTAATAAAGCTTTATTTACAAAAACAGTTGTAGGCCATATTTTGTTCATAGGCCTTAGTGTGTTGACCTCTATCTTCGATTTTAAAACTATGTTGATGAAAAGAGACACTGAAAAAAAAAAGCGTTGGGCTTTATGGATTTACAGGCAAATTAAGTTATACCAAGATATAACTGTTATTTTCTGTACAAACATTCCTGCACTCCTACATTAAAAACTGAGGCAAAATTTACATTTCTTTAAATTCCTCATTCACCTGTGAATTTTATTGAGTGCTTATTACCTGGTCATTGTCTGCTGTAGGAGCCCAAATTGTAGAATAATGCGCCAAAGATTCCTCACATAATTTTTGTGATTGTTCAATTCTTGTTCCTAACATGTAAGTTTTTCTACTACTTTACCTGTTGTGTTTGTGACTCTTCTCTACCTTTTTTTTTTTCAGTTTCTGTATATTTTTAAATTTTTAAGTGACTAAGAACACCTAAAGATAGAACATTTTTAAAAATCTGGTAAACTTTTAACGTTAGAGTCTCCGGGTTATGGAGTCTGTTTTCTTCTTTTCTGAGTGGATCATTGGCCACTGTTCCATTGACCTCAGGCAAGATTGGATGCATGCAGTTTAAATTTGCTCTTAAAGATCAAGATTTAAACTCTCGGACAATCTTTCTACTCAGAGGATTTTTGTGTTTATTGAAAAGGGCATTACATATTCTTTGATACAGATGAGGAAGAAACATAGTGTTATGAGTAGAATGTAAGTAGGGAAAATGTCTGTCTCCTTAAAAACAGTAATTTTCCTCTTCCAAAGCCTTTCTCATTTTTTTAAAAAAAAGTTTCCTCCTTACTGGTAGCACTGTCATATTTACTATGTTAGATTAAAACCTTACAAGGCTGTTGTGTACAGCGATTTTACCAGGAAACACTGACTGAGAATGTACACTTCTTTGAGTACGTACAAAGACCATCTTTTAGAAAATTTTAGACTAAACCTATGTAGTTCCTTTCATTTTGCTTTTAATACTACCTTATGATATATAGCTGTGACTATATAAAAATTTTATTTAGGCATATAAGATATTACTAAGAAGAATATTTAATAGTTTGCATCTTTTATTTGAAAGGAAGGTTTGCTCCTCAATTTATTATGAAAAAGTTGAGAGATTTTCCTATTAAAATTTCAAAACTTTTCAAAAATTGTTAAATATTCAGTGAATTATTTCCCCTGTTTTATATTAGTCTGGCATGGGTCAATATCTGATGCAGACTTTTCACAACGGGGACATGTAAGTGCAAAAATCTGGTGTGACAAGGGAACTTATCTACCATTTCTGTTGGCATTGGTAAAGTTTTATTCAGATAGAAAGTTTAAAAAAGTTAAAAAGTAGTAAAAGTAGCAAACTTTTCTGACAGATTTTACTCTCACGCTTAAATAAGCTTGAGAAAATATAGGAAGAAATAAAAATCTGTATGACCTAATACATAATAGAGTATACATTTCAGTGAGATTACACTTGAATAATTTTAAGAACAGATAAAATCAAGTATTTGCATTGATACATTATCAAATTAATATGAAAGAACATGGCATAATATTACTGAATCTGGTCAGCAGGATTTCCCAAGGGAAAAGACCTTTTATGTACGTGTATCCAATTCCCACTATAAATATAGCCACTTGTGCTGCAAAAATGCACTAATAAAAAAAATAGAAATTAACTAAAATTTAAAAGAAAAAGAACCAGGCACTGGATGTTACAGGAAAATGCAATGCATTTGATTTTGTTAGCTCACATTCACACAAGAATAATATATCTGGTTCACAATTTGGGGGTGTATTCATTGTATGAATCTGTCAAATTAAAGCAAAAAGACAATCACTGGAAGCATGATGGAAATTACAAAAAGATAGATACATTCCAGAGCCCTAAAAATCACTCAAAGCAAGTATTTCTTCCCTTTCTCCAACAATGCAGTCTACCTTTGCCTTGTGAGGAACTATCTTGTAAGGTTAAAAAAAATTATTAATTAAAAAAATTAGGCAATGAGGGTAAATGATACAGAACGGAGGGTGATTTAATGGAGCAGATCTTGGCATTCATAATCTCCAAACCTAAGTACTAAAATAATAATAATATAACTTATGCTCCCCCAAATCACTTTTCACTAACAATATTTTAAATATACCCTTTTATACCTCTAAACAAATTTCATAGAGAAGAGATTAATACAGTAATTATTTCTTGCAAATGTCTGTCATGCTACCAATGTTCTGTATAAAACAATGCCATGAAGTCTATAAATAAATGGCCTCGATATCAAAATATCATATTGAAACTCTGATAATGTTTCCTCCTCTTCCATTCTTCTTTCCCTCTCTTGTTTGTATTCTGATTTGAACTTTAAATCTCAGATTCAAAACCCAGCATGCATTAACACCTTGTATAAAGTGAATGTGTTTCTGTGTTGTGTCAGGGTCTCTGGTCCTCAGTCATTCCCTTTGACAAAGGGCTTGCAAGAGAAGTTACCTCCTATAGGTTCCAAGATGTTCTCAAAGGGACCCAGATGACATTGTACTTGAATTAATGGGACAACACACTCTGTTGATGACAACTCTATTCTGATACCAAAGAGGATATTCTGATACCAAAGAGGATAGTGTTAGGGTGGCAGGTCCTGCTTGCCAGTCTCATAGCCTACAAAAAAGGGAGGAGAAGCCTTATCTGTTTCAATCAAAGGACATACTAGATTGAACAGTAATAATTACACCAAGAAGACCATTTTTAGCATTGTGCTGGATTGAAACTTCTTTAGTGCAGCTTAAAATGATGATTCTTACCTTATCTTAGCTACCTGAAATCAGTAGGCCCATAATTTGGTGTTTTTAATTGCTGTCTAATTACAACTGAGTAGCATAATTTAGGTATTAACAGTCCATGTATAACACACATTAAAACTTCGAGCACACTGATAGAGATTACACTGTTTAAAGTGAAGAATTTTTACCAAACCTTTACAGCAACGTAAATATAGAAAAGTGGATGAACTGTACACATGCAGTTTAAATAATGAACACACATGTTCACACCCAATTTAAGAAAGTACAGCCATAAACTGAAGATTCTCAATGTACATTGCCTACCATATAACACAGAATAGCTGTTTATAAACATAGGCACAGAAAAGCTAGGTGTTTGGAATGTTCCATATGCTCAAACTGCTGCCTCAAACACTTTATTACAGTTTCTCAGGTCTCCTTTGGAAATAAATATTGTGCCTATGCTCTTGTTACATACGGATGAGAAACCTGAGCATTAAAATGCATAAGCAAGTGTCTCAGGCCTCCCTGTCCATGGTGATGACATCAGGTACTGAACATAAGTCAATCCTGACTGCAGGATCCGAGTTCTTCATGCAGGACAACAGTCTTGCAACGGATTGAACTCAGGTAATGAGATTTGGGGCTCCAGATAGATACTATGAAAAAGGTATTTTACACATCTCAGAAACCTAGAATCATGTTGTGTTTGCCTTCTAATCTCTTTGGCTGAGTAACTGGAACCTAGCAAGTCCTCTTTGGTCACAACCTACCTAGCAGCTCAAGATCAGGACTCCTTTGCAGTGGGGGAAGAACTGAAAATTACCGATTCCTCTAAGTACATGACAGGTAAAGAAGTCATAACTTTCCAAACTGTAGATCTTCTGTCATTAATAATAACTAGGTTAAAAGTGCTTGAAGGGAGAGGAATGTCATTGTACTCTTGAATAATTCAATGCACAATATAAAATATATAGGTAATTTAAATACTTGAAATAAAATGATAAATCATTCAAATGCATTTATCATGCATTACAGTCTGCTACAGATGAATCACAAGCAGTCCACTTTACCAACTATATCTAAATAATACTTGTAAACAAAATATATTTAGTTGATGTTTAAACAAAACAATCCTTGCTTGGAAATAAAATGTGATATAAGACCATATTAATGAAATTCCACTGAACTCTGCTCACATGCACATTTTAAATCAAGAGGAGTTACATACTCGCATCTATGACATTATGTGAGCTTTTATGTGATTTTAAAATTGGGTTCACTTTTTTTGTAGTATTCTGCACATCTCACAGTAGCAGAATGGATTAGAAAATTTAATCATGGATCAGTAGAATAAATGGTTAATAAGGACTCGTGTATTATAAGGAAGTCTTCTTCCGATTATTCTTCTGATTATTACTAATGGACCTAGTAGTTAACTTTTTTTTTTAAAAAAAGAACATGTGGCCCTGATCTGATGACAGAATGTCATCACTAGTTTTTTTTTTAATTTTGCCTTTGATAAAGCATGAAAGACTAGCTTCATTTTATGTCACAATGTTTATTAAAATGTTGATAGTGTCTATTTCCACAGGATAAAGCATATTCAGTGTACATGATCAGTTATGTAATTAGGGAATTTGTAAGCCACAAGCATTGTCCATAGTGATCATTTATAAGAGGGCTAACAATGGCACATAGGTTCTAGAAAGAGACGCATGGCCTTTTCGTTGTGGAAGTAAATTGATTTTTCTAGCCATTCTGCATTGAGGCGTTTACCACTGTGAACAAGTTGCTCTAGAAAGTGAAATAAATTACAGACTGCTTTAAAGTATCTTCCTTTTGCTGTGCTTTCCTAAAATGCATTTGATACATAATTTGCAGTTTATCTCCCTTTTAATTTAGAAGTCCTTCATCTACAGGAAAGCAGAAACATAATTAACATCATCTGACAGTTCTATTTGCTTCTTAGTAGCTGGTTTTCTTGATAACACCCTGACCTTTGTTGAAATGAGCAGCACTGACATTTTGCCATTCTCCTAAGAGAGGAGTGGATGTATTTAGGGTTGCTCAGACCTCATTTCTTCAGAGAAACAGAATGAGAGTGGGGATAGCTGTATTATGTGCTATTCCATGACACTATCAAAGCATGAAACTCAAATGATGGATAATGGCAGACAAATGCAACTTTCTTTTTTTATGGTTCTCAAGGTGTCTCTATTTAGAATAAGAAGGTTCGCCCTTGTCTTTTCCTAGGCGTTATTTTCTTCTAATAATGTTTTTTTTTCTAATTCAAAATGCCTATGTGTCTTCTAGATAACTGATAATGGCAAAGAAATTTGTTTTAAACATGCCAGGTATCGTTTTTATCTCTAAATTCTTAATTTTTTGTTTTCTCTTAATCACCTTAACTTGCTGATGAGGAAACAGAGTAAGATTTCCCTTGACCACAGTTACTACATGTATTATACCCTCAGTCCAAGTCAAATTTGTAATCTGGTACACTTATAATTCTTCCAAAGTCTCTGTGTCAATTATAGAAGGTTCTCTCATTCAGAAATGACAATGCAGAGTTATCAGCTTGTAAGAAGTTGTGTGGATCTGTTTCTGTGGTGTATTGTACAGTTTTTGAAAGTAGTGAATGACCTACATTAGGTTTCTTGTTGCTAGTACTAAGAATATTTGCCTGTGCAGGGACTAAAAAATGTGTGTTAAAATAAATTTATATTAATTCTAGCATAGAGTATACATTTTTATATCTGGAGTCATGCGCTTGTTACTCCCAGAGTGCTTGAGGTTAGTTTAATGCATGCATATAAATGTATTTAGATAAATCATGGGCCTCGTTTTTAAGGATAAGTATGCAGGGAAACAAATACATTGTGCCCTATAATAATTGTAAGAATTTGGAAATCTTAGTTAATTTAATCTATAAGACCCTCTTCTAGTTTATTGTCTTTATGGCTTACAGGGCTTTAGAGTGTAGTATTCAATTTTTAAATTTAATACTATGTGATTTTTCCCAAATATCCCAGGTTTATTTTGCACTATTAAAATATCAAACAAAAACAGAGATTTGAATAAGAGCTAAGATGAGAAATTTGTCTGCAGTCCCCAGAAACATTTATAGATTTTTAAAATAGTCCTTATCAAATGTACTCATAGCTCAATCATTATCTTCACATGATATTTTGATGTCTAATTCTTATAATATCCTTTTTTAATACAGAAAAAAGCCAGTACTTCACTTGTAGAGTCCACATTTATTCCAATATTCTTAGTTTATATTATTTTCTTTCTAAAATTTTAACATAATTTGAATCACTAACAAGCTGAAAAGCTCTTCTTGCTCGTATTGCTGTTTAAATAAAAAATAGAAAATTTTACCTCGTAGACTTCACATACATAAGCATTGATTATCATTCAGTTATATATTTTAGTGTATGAGAAACATGTGCATTAATCAGGAAAGGTAACTTAGTAAAAGAAATAAATGATATTTATATCTTCTTCCAAAGACATTGCTAGAAATTCTAACTTCTCTTGCTAATAGAGATTTATTTTAATGACTCTAGAAAATGCTTTATTATAAGCTCAATTTATCATGTGATAAATATGATCATGTGAAGATCATAACAATTCAGGACACCTGAGGATTTCAGTCACATGGTACCTAAGTGACCAGGGCTTCAGTCTCATTCACTTACTTGTGCATAATTCATCAGGAATAGAACCTGTGTTTATCTGCAGCTGATCTTTGAGCTTGTAGAGCTGGGAAATATGAATGTCACGCAGAGAATAGTTTACTATTTTGTTCTTTCATCTTACACTTTGTGTTCTATGAAATCCCTTAAAGACTGTCCTTCTGCCATAGCAACACCTGCTGGGAGAGGGAAGTTGGAACAGCCCTGATTCTTGCCTGCCAAAACTATTTTCCTAATTGAATGGCGCTGCATGCCCTCCGTCCTCCAATACCAAAACCTTTGGAGTCGCCACCTCCGGGATCCTGCCTCTCCCATATGTCGCAAATAACTAACAATACCGTTCTAATAGGATTTCCAACTCTTTCAAAAAACAAGTATTCTATGCATGTGGACATGAATGAACGTACATTTCTCCTTAGAATTTCCAGATCAAGTGCTGTGGTATTTTAACCTCATGTTTATTTTCAGTGTGTGTTTTCATCTGCTCTGTTGCTAGACTTGTAAAACATCACTTCTATTTTGTTAGTATCTCCCCGATTATTCTGGGTGAAATACTTAGAAGTATATGCCAGAACAAAAGTAAATGGCAATTTTCATTGACCAATTATGATGTATTATGTCTTTCTTATGATGGGCAGAGACCATAAGCATACCATTTACTTAATTGTAAATAAATACTTGTTTCATATATGCTTTTCCCATAAGAGTCTAAGTGACACAGATCTTAGAAAATGCATCCATGGAGTCTCTATTCCAGAGCCAGCCAGCCGTTAGTCCTAAATGAAAAAAGTTATAGAATGAACAGATAACTCAATAGTACTGATTAGTTGCATATTTCATTGCATTACTTCTATGTTGCATTTTCACAAGTCAAAATACCTTTAGAGGTGCTACTGTTATAAACATTCCTGTGATTGGGCATTCTTAAAAATAGAGAAGCATTCAAGTGTGCAAAAGATCTGAAAATATGGTTTATAATTAAACCCTAGATAATCAAGAGGTAAGTTTTCACCAGTAGCTTTCTTTCCTTGGTTGCTTAGTAAGTTTCACTGATGCTCCTTCAGTCAGTCAAGGGTTTATTAACCATTTCTAAAATGCTTTAAACTGTTACAAGGCCAGGGAGATATTGGAGCAGTAGGAAGGAACTTGGTGCTCACATGGGCCTGTTTAGATAAATATAAAAGGAAATGCACATTTTGTCATGACACACAGGGAGTGTCAGACATACTCTACTTCAGAGAAACTGAAGATGAAAAAAGCATAGAAATCAGGAAAGATTAAATAGAGCAGAGAACTTAAACAAGGCTTTAAAGAATGAAGGGCAATCTTTGGGTATGATAAGGTCAAACTCATTTCTGGGTAGAAAGAAGGAAGGTGGGCCCCTGGAAATGAGCCAGCCACCTCCAGCACAGCTGATGTCCGCCTGAAATGATAGAGATA
This sequence comes from Hydrochoerus hydrochaeris, assembly GCA_004027455.1. Taxonomy (NCBI): domain Eukaryota; kingdom Metazoa; phylum Chordata; class Mammalia; order Rodentia; family Hydrochaeridae; genus Hydrochoerus; species Hydrochoerus hydrochaeris. The sequence continues at coordinate 5,857 of PVLA01003224.1, read as the reverse complement.
CCTTCACTGAAGTATTAGGTCTTATTGGGGCTTGGCAGGCAAAATAGAAACCAAGCAATTGAATTAGACCTTCCGTCCTGAAAAATGGGGAGCTACTATCAATATGCAAATAATGGACTGACATAACTTTTAAGAAAGGTTCATTCTGAAATAGTATTTTTAGAAAAAGAAAGGCAAATTAGTTGAGTAAGGCTTTAGTAATTCATTTTTACGGAGACATATATTCCAGAAGGAAATGTGATAGTGCCAAATGTTATTATGTTAACCTGTGCCTCAGGGAATTTCTGTGTATTTCAAATCAATAGTAACCACGGAACACCTGGGTGTTCTATATCATATTACTTACCTGTTATCTCTTTGTGTTTTTATAAATTGATAATTATTTCTAGAAGCTTCTATTTCTTTAGTGAAAAATGAACAGTTTTACTTTCTTCAATCAAACATTTTGCGCTACTAGCCATGGTCTCTCACAGAACGGAGATATCAGCAGGTCCACTTTTCAGGGAGGACACTTCAGTTTTGGATTTCTGCCATCCATTTGAATATTTTTACTATATTCTTTTCATCATCACACACTAATTATACTTAAAGTGAGTCAAGATTAGTTGTTAAAAATGTTAGTGGTGGGTTGAGGATATAGCTCAGCAGCAGAGCACCTTCCTGGCAAGTGTGAGGTTGTAAGTTCAATCCCCAATTCCCCCCACCCAAAAAAAACCCCAAAACATATATATATATATATATATATATATATATATATATATATATATGTGTGTGTGTGTGTGTGTAGGATTTGGATTTTAATTATGAAGCAGAAGGAAATTTTCAAATCTGCATTGTATCATCATATGAATATTTTCAGTGGTGTGCATTCTTATAAATTTTGTGTATTAATCCCAGTCTTATTAGTGTGTTCCAATCAGCTGTGAGGAATATAGTAATTAGGATACTGCCAAAATTAGCCTATGGAAATTTAGAGGTACAGATCATAATAATATCATTTTCTCTGTTATATTGAATGTATGGTCTTGAGAGGAAGAGAAATGAGCGGAGTTACAAGAAATGACAAGACAATTGCACTTAACCAGTGACTTGGTTATTCATCCTGTAGTCCATCCTGTGATGTCATGACTGATGTCCCATTGACAACTCTAACAACTGTGAATTACTTAGTTCTAAGTAAAATGACTGTGTGATTTGTCAAAGCCTAAAATCTAGGTCTACATGCAGTTCTCAAGCTTAGGAAACTAATCTGCCAATAAAGACACTAATGTGCCAATAAAGAAAAGATTGAGAACTGCTGACATGGAGAGGAGAAACCACTCAAGTGTGACAGGATATCTTTCCCTTACAGCTATGGGGTCAGAAAAAAGACCATTGTTTACCTTGGAGTTTCAATCAATAGATCTGAAAGTATGAAACTCACATCAAGAGTACAATAAATATTTTTAACCCATTTGTTGTTTTTGAAGAAAACACACAATAGATTTAGTTCATTTGATTTATTTACATCTATAAAACACTATTTAATTCATGTTTACATTTTTATAGCTGTATATACCTTGCCAACATGGAAATTACTGAAACTTGGCCTTTATGGGTCACTTCATAAATATATAATTTTTTGAAATTATATTTTTAATCCATATTCCTAAATAGATTGTGCATTTGTCTATACTCAAATATCTGTTGTAAAATATTTCCCATATATATAATTGAATTAGTGTTATATTTTACAATTCTGAAGATAGGACTTTGACAGTCTTACTGGAGAAAACTCTACTAATGTAGATTTTTATGATTTTCAATAATAAAGTCTATCTTTTATTTAAATATCGACTGTTAAAATGCACCACAAGTACTGAAATACTTTAGGCCAATAAGTTTACAGGCATATTCCAGTGTCTCATTCAGTACATGTTGATATTTTCTCTTGCAGCGACAATGCACTGAGTTTCTCATTCTTTTGAGTAAGGAAAATAAGGTAGTTCATTATCCAAGTAGAGGCTCAACATTTTATTTCTTAATTTCCTACTTCAATGAAGAAATGAAAATACTTTCTTTTTCTACACTTGTTTTATAGCTTGTGATCCAAAGGAAAAGGTGACAGAAAACCAATTTGTTCAAGTTGTCTCTTTATGTTTGTAATGAGAAACTCGTGTTTCAGATCTTGTTTTCAAGTTTTCTCTGATTGCAGTATGTCCTTTAGTAACATTTTAGACAAGAAACATCAAAGTAAGGCCCATGTATAGACTATATGTCAAAATTCTATCTGTATTTCTTTTGATGGGATTTTTTCTTTAAGCAAGGACATTATGAATAAATAGGAATCTTACAGGGTGCAGGTGTTTAGGGCTTTGTGCATATTTCAGCGTTTTCCTTGTGAGGAGTTATTTAATAATAATACATGCAACCAATTATCCCACAGTTAAATAACAGGTCCTCTAAATACCTTTCCTGTTATTTTTCTTCAATTTAAGATTTATCTGTTCATATAGTTAAGTATGGAAAGACAGGAAAAGGACACTAGAAAAATCTTTGATTTACTCTCTTAAACACCACACACATCTTAAGATCTGTATCAGAAACTGACCCTAAATTAATATATTTCCTTCATAAAATTCTACTCATATGAGTTAGTAATTTTAGAGTTACTTTTCTTACTTTTGTCCTAAAATGTATGATTTTCATCAATTATGCTTATTTTTGTTGTCTAATTTATGCAGAGTTTATCTTTCTACCTTTGCTCACCTCGTTCATGCCCCTCTCTTTTTCTCAGTTCTTTCAGAACTCCCTGATCTGCACCCCTCTGTAAAGAAAGCACCATTTTTTTGTAATACAGCAAAAGTCTCTGTATCCCCAAGGGGCTGGCTGTCTGGTCAGGGAGAAAAACACAGAAACAAACGATGCACAGCCTGTTTGCACCAGCAAACAGCGACCACATACTGTGTTCCCAAGTAGAGTCAACAGCCAGCTAGACCTGGGAGAGGGTGGAGTCCTCACAAATGTAGTTACTTTTGAAGTGAGTTTCTACACACTGGGTAGGCAGGGATAGGAGAAGGCAGTCAAGGTGAGACACTAAAAGAACAGCTTGTTCAAGGGCACTGGGGTGAACCAGTCATGAAAACTTGATGTGAAGCAGTCAGTGTTAGGGGAGCCTGCATTCCTGCCTAGGACCCTCACCCAGACCCTATTACTCAGAACGCCATTTAAAGAACAGTCCATTTGTGTTACCAAAAAGGGGATTCCAAGACATGAGCTCTGGAAAATATTTTACAATGATATTTTAATTTTCTCTGAGTTTCTTGAAGCCTGCAATATGTTATTATATGTTGCAGATATTGTAGAAAAGTGAAAAGGGGAGGAAATGCACAAAATAAAATATAATAGTAGCACTATGTATAAGGCAGACTGCTGTTAGTATAGTTACTTCCGGTCTTTCTTTTTCTTTTTATTGTTCCCCTGTATGACTCCTTTTCTTCTATGAATCAGTGTCCAATACTTCTCTGTCTTAATATGTATGTGAGTTCTAAAATTTTTTTACTGAAATTCTATTCAGTGAGACAAAGTATATAGAATGCAGACAATATAAAAATGAAGCATTAATATTTTCTCCTTCACGAAGGACTCTGTCAGCAATCCTTAGTGTATGTCTTTTTGTTAAAAAAACAACAACTAAATACTTGAGGTTTAGAATCTGATGAGATACAGAGTTATGAGATACAGAGTTATAGTAAAATGCTGACTGTAGTGAATGGAAATTTGCATATATATCAGCTCACATAGTTACTGTGTGTATGTGTGTGTCACAGAACAAGCTAAAATCTGCTTATTTAATATGGAAAAATGGAATATTACTATTCACACTTCCTACTGACATGTTTCATTCAATATTAGTGTTTACAGCTCCTCGTAACTGTTCACAAATTTGAACTTAATATAAACATCTTTATCAACACATATTGATCTATTGCATCATTATTTAAAAGTGCTCTGTCATATTTTATTGAAATATTGTCCCCTGATTTATTTAACAGGTCCATTAGGCTGTTTTTGATTCTTTTGTATGAAAGCAGAGTTAGGATGCGTGCTTGCAGCGAGGTTCATAGTGCTTATAGTGACATGAACAAAAAAGTGTTTGTGCTGATAAAGCTTACAACAAGGCGCTGGAGGCCAGGAAGCATGAAACTGGTGTCAGAGAGACAATTTAGGCTACAGTAGTAATAAGAACAGAAAAAGGATGACTCCTCTGGATTCTGCTTATGGCCGTATAAAGAAAAAGACAGGTGTGCAGGACACACCTGAGCAAGAAAGGGATCTGATGGAAATGGTGGCCAAAGAAAGCACTAATGTTTTAATGAATACATGGGTTGTGTTGACAGCTAACTATTAGCCAGGTTAAGGCTTTGGTCCTGCTTAGGTTTAGAGGTCTGAAGGATTTGGGGAATATACAAATAAATTGCAATCAAAGATGGAAGAACCTTGGGATAAAGCTAGACTAAGTATTACCAGCATGTAAAAGAAAGAAAATGTGTGGAAACAGATGAGCTTTCCCAATGGAAAAATTTATAATTATAATCCAGTGAGTTTAATGCAGAATTATAGTGCAGAAAATCAAACATGGACAGAAAAAGAGAAAGAAGGTTTGATAAATTATGCAGACGTTAGGCCAAAAGAATTGTAGAAAAAGGCTTAACTCTTATTTCAAGATTTAAAGTTCTATAAAAGAAAAGTTCTATATTTTAGGTTTTTCTATTGAATAAAAAATAGGCCAATTTATTCAAAAATGTATTTTAAGTTGCCTTGATTAAAACTGAGATTTACTTTTCTATAATTTTAATTATACAGGGGTTAATGTTGAAATGCATGACTAACAACTTTACAAGAAATTTTGAACCATTTAGCACAATAAGGTTTATAAAAGTTGCAGTTAAGAGTTTATTTTAATTAGAATAGCACTGTTGTATAATTTTAAATATTGTATTAGGTCATGAAATAAATGCTTTTATTTGACTTCTTGTATGTCATTACATTTTTACTATTGTCAGAAAAATAAAACTTTGAGGTTTACACATAAACTGAAAGTTCTCAGAATTGAGAAATTAATAATAATAGTGGTTTCTCCTGGCCAAAATCATGCAACTTATTTCTGGAAGAGATGTGGATTGAAAATTTTAAGTATTAACACTCCACTAAATAATCTTTTAATTTATAATAATCTTTGTGTTTCACAAAGAGTCACCCAAATTTGAATTCTTATGGAAATATTTCAGCCAACAAATGCTTCTGTTTGTAAACAATTCAGTTTGCCAAGAAAAGCATTTCACAAAATTTTGCTTATTTTCACAGAAAACTCCACATCAGGACAAACACAATCATGTCCATTTTCCCTGCACAAACACAAACATAGCTGTCTTCCCCAAAGTCATGAAGCAATTTGAGTGTGTAAACTGAGGTGCCACTGTATTTGGATTATAAGTAATTTCAACACATATAGAAAATATTGCCACATTGCATAGATAGATAGATATGGTTATTTAAGGTATGTTACACGGAGTAATTTTGCAAAACACTTCTCATAGACCCTTTCACATGCCTGTCTTGACTCTTATATTGCCCCTGAGACAGTAACCAAGAAACACCCAGAAATTTTGTCCAGGCCAGGTGTGGTGGAGGATACTTATAATTACAGCACTCTGGGAGACTGGGGCAGGCAGACTGGGAGTTTGAGCCCAGTCTGGGCAATTTATCTACTTAAGAAGACTCTGTCTTGGGATGAAGAAAAACTTTAAATCTAAGGGTGCTGCTCAATTCAAAGGTCTTGGACCCCATTTTCAGTATAAAAAGAGAAAAAAAGAAA